>KL277022.1:13661-62570 GCA_000699545.1 Podiceps cristatus | reverse complement strand
CCCCGCGGAGCCCCCCACGCCGCCCTCCGCCGAGCAGCATCCCCGCACCACCCCTTTGCCCCTTCCCTCGTGGGGCTGCTCTCCATCAAAGGGTTCAGAAAGCTTAGGTATTCCTTTATTAAAAGCAACTTCTTTAGTTATCTTTTATACTTCTCTAAATTTATTATTATTATTTTTAATCTCAGGAGAAACTCAGCTTCATTCTTTGAGGTAGTTTTAACAACCGAGTGCTAATAGTGCGAGTTCCTCAGTGTGCGGTAGGCAAGTTGGGCCTGAAGTTTCGTGGCCCCAAACAGCAACTTGTTTGTTGCGGCTCTTGATAAAACCAGCCGAAGGGATTTATTTTGTTTCTTTGGAATAAAAGGTCAGTTTACTTTCACAGAGCAGTAGGCGTGCTTATTTTATGCGGAGGCGATCCTAGCTCATCCATTTGAATAACAAGTTTCAAACAGGATGTGCAACTTATTCCAAAGCCAGAAATATGTTCCTATTTACTTACATGAGTGTGCACATGTAAAGCAAGGATTTGCAAGTTGTTTTTCTTCCTGAGACCTTAACTGGGCACTCTAGCGAAGAAGTTTGTAGAATCATAGAATGGTTTGGGTTGGAAGGGACCTTTAAAGATCATTGGGTCCAATCCCCCAGCCATGGCAGGGGCATCAGCAGCACTGGATTTCATTGATGGATGGCCCTAAAAGTGGTACCCTGTCCCTTCTTTAAAGTGCTTGTGCTACCGTGGGAAGACTCAAGTGCAACCAAGTAGTATGCAAGAAAACTGATGAAATGAAACTGAATTATGGGGCCTAGCTTAAGTCTGTTTAACTGGAGATCGCGGGTTAGAAAGTAAGCATGGAATGTATATAGTTGTATAGGAGAACAACAATCTGGCTGCTGCTGTCTGAGCTTTGAAAGCACTGAAACACCAAGGAAGAGCTTCCTTCAGGAAGTCTTAGATGTGGACCCAGTCAGTGGCAAATGTATGGGTCTGGACCTATGAGAAAAACGAAAGCCAACAAAAAGGAGGCTATGGCTGAAGTAATTGTTCTCACCTTGCAGTCTGTAAGGGTTCAGAGAATATTTTGTAAATGACCTGTGAGAAGTGACCAGAAATAGTCATACATGAAGTTTCTGAAGTAGAAGAGAAACCAGAAAGTAGAATGTGATGACTGTTTGATCAACAGATTTATTTTAGTTTTTCTCAGCTGATTAACTGTTGAGAATATAGTATAACCCATTAAAAATTTGATAAAAGTTGATGTTAGTATGGTTGATATGCTGCAATTGACTGTAGGGTATCTTGGTTCAAAAAAGCTGGAGTCATAGTTCTGCTGTGAAAGACAAACAGATATCAAACACAGTGGTCTTGTCGTGAACGGACCTTTGTTCATAATTGCAGTTACCGAAGACTTTGTAAGAATGGTTCATCTTTCATCTTGGTCATATTCCTTCATTATCTAGAGCGTATCTACATATGCAAATTAGTTGCTTTCAGTTTTAACTGGCCTTTGAAGTTCATGACAACTTTTGAAACATTTTTTCCCTTTTAAACTTTTTAATAGACATAGCAAGAAAAAATGTGATTGTTTTTTATTTATACTAAGTATCATAACTGTGTTGATAGAATTAATATGAACACACGTTGAAATTTTACTCCAGATAGAAGGCAAAGATTATTAAATCAGTGCTTCTGCTTCTTCTAAGAGGGTGGACACAAGAACCATTGTGTTTCAGGATCTTTCAAGTTTGTTGACTTTTGAGGCATGACTTTCCATATATTCCATATAGGAGATTTTATTTTTATTTTTTTTTTACTGAATCCTTGTTAACCTGGTTAGAAAATTTTGGTAATTTATGGGATGTGTTGCAAAGTGCCATTTCACTTACATGGTGATAAGTAGTGGCTGCGTTAATCATCTAATCTTTTGCCTAAAATTACTACCTTTTTTTTTTTTTTTTTTTTAAGCTGATACTTAGAATTGCAGCACTTGGTGGATAGGGGAAGGTTGTCAAACTGCCCTGAGTTATCTTGATTCTTGTGGGATTCTTCTATTAAGATAAGTACTGGTTCTATTATAGCTTTTTGGATTAGTGGATCACCACAGAGATAAGTAGCTGAAAATAGATCAATGTTGTGTAGATCAGCTGCATTTTAATTCAGTTAATTTTCTTCCATGTTGGCTTTTATTTTGCACAAACCAGTTTTAAATATGAGGACCTATATGGTTTTATATAACATTTTGGTTTTTGAGTGAGCTAGGAATGACTCAAGTGATTATATTAATCTTGGAAATCCTGATTCCATCCTTATCACTGATCAGACCCTTAGACTTTCAGTAGATCAGCTGCTGTACATCTAGCATTTACTTTCCCCCCCCCCCCCCCTGTTCAACTTCTATCTTTCTTCCCCCCCCTCCCCCCAATGAAATGACAAAAGTCTCTAAAAAGTGAGGAAATGAGAGAAATACTGGAAATCAGAATAAATGGGTAGCATCTGAGGATGCTGTCCGGGTTCTTTCGTTCTTGCACACCATTATAGTTAGCGGTTAACAATGATACTGATAAGCTGGGCAAGGTCACGTAATTTACGAAATGCCTTGGCATTTGTTTGCCACAAAACATTTTATTGTCCTAGTAATTTAGGTCAGTATTACTTAAAATCTCTAGTTATAGTCCGGAAAAAATATCCTAACTTGATTTCAATTGATAAGACGAAGTAAGTTTGCTTAATGATTGAGAAAGGAAAGTAAACACTGGAAGAAGGGTATTAAAACGTAGAGAGATGTCTATGGGAGAATAATGTTTAGGATTTCTGGCAGTACTGTAAATTGAGATTCCTTTAGAATCCAGGTGGAATTAGCTAGCGCTTTTCTCAGCAGTTAGGTCAAATTCCAATGTGAATTCAAGTTGAGTTATAGCTAAGGAAGGGACTTTTTTTGTAGCCTTATATAATAAAAACTGATTGGGATGCAAATGAAGGGTGTATCTACATGAACACCATAGATGGCTTTGACCTTTGTAGTTTAACCAGCCAGATGAGATGCTTTTGGTGTGAAGATAACGTAACTGGGTGACTGTAACTCGGTGCTTTGTCTGACATGCTCTGTATTTCAGTAGATACTGAAGCTGTTGCTATGATTCACATTTAAGTAAGGAACGTGGTGCACTCTTGTAATAGAAGCCTGAGATAAGATATCCATTGCTGTTGTGTTTCTTTGATGCAAGCTCAAACGATGATGTCATAACTTGTCAGATATTAGCCATTACTTCATTCTTTGGAAGAGAATGTGTAATCCCACTGAAGACAAGCCTGTGAAGTTGTGATCCTTGTTATTTGTTGAGAATTTTAGTTACCTGTTACACATGGGTTATTCTATAGGAATAGGGATCTAAATAAACAGAAAAAGCATATATATTCAGTGAAGAATTGTGTTTCTGAATTAGGAGCCTTACTGGTTTGCAAACAACTTTGCTTACCAAATATCCTGGTAGGAACATATGAGTATCAGTGTTTGCACTTACAAGTGTTAAAATTTACAAGCCAGAGCATTACCCTGGATTTGTGTTCAGAACCGGTCAAAGATACAGTTTAACTGCGTTGCTGTTGAAAAATGTCTTAAAATGTCACAGTTTTTATCCAGCTCCTAAATATAATCATGTCAAGCTACATCCATTAAGCAGCTGAAAAGCATACTTACTTGGCCTTCCAGATAGCTGTGCAGGCTTTTCATTTGTAACACAAATTCTTAAATTCCAAAAGTTTCAAAGCAAAAGGCTACTCCTATTGCGAAGAGTCACTTGTATCACAGTGTGTGATTACATTGTAATTACATGAATTATGTGTAATTACCTGAGTAATTTTTTTTCCTTCTTGCAGAAAAAAAGTACTCAAGTTTTAAAATAAAAGCAAGTAGATAGGTAGTGACTCATATTTATGATTTTTAATATTCTGTTCTTTTTTGAATCGTGATCTGATGCTTTGCTAAACTGTTTTCATTTCCATTGTTTTAGTTAGTTGGGCCTTTCTCTATCATGTGTTTGGAAAAAAATGACCTTTACCAAAACACTGACAAACAGTAAGTATAGGCACAGTAGATGTCTTCTGTGGAAGTTTGCCGCCTCTTTTAGAGTACATTTCCATTATTAACTTGAAGGTACTCTACAGCTAATCCCTTTTTTTGTTTAAGTAGTTTATTTTAGACTGTTTTCAAAGTGCTCAATGCTAATAACTTGGACAGTGATAATATTTTTTGAAGACAGAAAGGGCTAATAAATCTCATTAAAACTTACCTTAAAATTTTCTTTGGTCAGTGGATACATGGACTATGCAAAATATATTTTACTCCTGAATACATGGCAGTAGCAGAGGCAGTACTTGAGAACTGTTGTATTCACAATTTAGTAACTTGCAAGTACTCCTGCATGCCTTCTTACTGGTGGCATCTGACCCCTGAAAATCATTAGTGATGTTGCATTTTCTGTTAGGGTTATATTCTAGTAGACCTGTTCAGTATACATCTATTGGATTTTGTGTACATCTTGTTGCGAAGATAGCAGTCCACATTTAAAGCACATTCGTGCTTTGCTGTGTGCTCTGTTCCAACACTGATTCATTATCATGGGGTTATTATTATAGCATATTGAATACATGCAGTGTTCTCTTATGATTGTGAACGCTGTTGTGTATATTTGAGTATTGCAAGAAAATTTTGAGATCAGTTTGAACAGTGTTTTCTTCTAAATGGCAGTATTTTGTTCTGACTAAATAACTATTCAACTTCAGAAGACGTTATGGTATGTTGTTAATATGTATCTACTGGGATACCCAGTCAGATTTGAATACCCTTCTTTTGTTTCTTTTAGTGTTTCAGTAATGGCTTTAACAGCCGTGGTGGGTTGTAATTGGTAGTAGTCTTCATGCAATAATGATTGTATCAATGCATACTGATTTTTTTTTTTTAAAGATTATTCTCCTATATAAGTATTTTTAAAATGTTTTAGGTGCCTTTCACAATGAGATTATACTTTTGATTAAATGCGTGAAGTAATTAGAAATATGGGTTCTGTACCATAGATACAACTATAGGCAGTTGTTACAAGCCTAGGGCTCAGATTTTGAATGAGAGCCATGGGTTGATTACTGCTGAGTTAAAAATAAGGGAGGATGACAGAGTTCTGCAAAATTCTGGAGAGGAATTTTAAATTTTTGTAATGAGGACAATTTTTTTTTTAATTCACCAAGCCACAGTATTAATGTAGAGTTGCCCAATACCTTTATTCCCTTGAAGATATCCATATAAGCAATGTCCTTTGTGTTCATTACCCCTTCAGTGAGTATTAAATGTTCAATGTGCTATGCTGTATCTAGCTTCAAGATCAGAGATTTTCACCTTCAGGACTAATACTTTTTTCTTTTATTGTTGTCTTTTATTGATCAGTAGTACTCCTGGTTTTGTTTTAGTTTGGCAAAACCGAACAATACTAAAATTTAAAAGTTAATGTCAAGAGTTCAAGAAATAGAACTAGAATTTGCGCTGCAGTGATGAATGAAGAATGAACAGCTACACATGTCTCATTCCTTTTTGCTTGCAGTTTTTCATGTTTAAAAGGTTATTTTTGTAATTGAAACCAAGTATGGAGCTGCAAGGTTAGATTTTTTAGGAGTTAATAGTTCCCATATGTACTTTGCATGGGCCAGATATGTTGCAGGTTCATGGATTTGTCATTGCTGCCTTATTTAGTCTTTATCTTCACCATAATAATCTCTATAATTTTTGAATCTATACCATTTAAGTGTTTCCTTTGTACCAGTAGTTAATCCGTGGATATTAAAAAAAAAAGTTGAGCATTTCTTTTTATTAGTAATAATTAGTTTGTTTTAAATTTAAGAACTTCAGAGAAGACAACTAAGGTATATTTTTGAGTTTTGCTTTCTGCAGTGAGATAATGAATTTTAAACATTCATTTGTAAAATATTAAATAATCTATTAAATATCTTTAGTCTTTAACACAGCAAATAGGTGAGAATTTTATTTTCACCTTTGGATTTCACTGTTTGGCTGTGTAGCAGTGAAAACTGCAATGTCTTGCTGCCCTTAGAGTTCTACAGTGGGACCGATCATATCCATTAATTACTGTTTATGTGCATTACTGAGTTGTGACTTCTCCTTCAGTAACGACACAGGGCATGTCCAGTGGTGCAGTACAGTACTGCCTTGTAGATGGCCAAGCTACAGAGTGAGTGGGATGCCAGTGCACTGCCGGGCAGAACTGCTTGGCTGGTATGTGTGATCCAAGCTAGTCAGCCAGTTTGGGCAGGGCTGCGGAGTTGTCCCTTTTGGAGTAGGACCTTTTTGGCAAGGCAGACCAACTAAGAGCTTTTTTTTTTTTTTTTTTTTTTTTTTTTTTGGGGGGGGGGGGAAATGCCAGACAAACCAAGCATAATAGATGCAGATTGATTACAGAGGTTTAAGAAATAGGCAGCTTAATTCCACAATTCTGTCTGCACTGGACAGGTGTTCTAGGATTCATCCAGGCAAGTCTCCAGCATTGCAGCTCTAGGTGGCTGTGGGCTGTACTGTCTTCCAGTGCTTTGTCTAAGAGTGCAATCTCTGTTCTCTGCTAGGCCAGTTCAACCTAGTGAAAAAAAGATACTTTGAGGTAGAGGGAGGGAGGTTAGGGTTTAGTTATGGAGTAAAGAAAGGCGGGGAGATTGGATTAAAAGGCAGAAACTGCTCCTGGGAGTTGGGAGGAGTTGAGATGGGAGGGAGGGTTTCTTTGAATAGATGTGTCGGTTATGGAGATGGGAAATAAGAAGGACTTCAGAGGGAGTGAAGGCAGCAGATAAGGTGCTGAAGGGTGAGTTGTAGCGCTGTGTCCAGCTCTGGAGCCCTCAGTACTGGAAAGATATGGACCTGTTGGATCGGGTCCAGAGGAAGGCCCCAAAAATAAGGGATGGAACACCTCTCCTGTGAGGACAGGCTGAGAGAGTTGGGATTGTTGAGCCTGGAGAAGAGAAGGCTCCGGGGAAACCTTACTGCATCCTTTCAATACGTAAAGAGGGCTTATAAGAAAAGATAGGGACAGACTTTTTGTTTGTCTCTGGAAACATTCGAGGTCAGGTTTGATGAGGCTCTGAGCAGCCTGATCTAGTTGAAGATGTCGCGGCTCATGGGAGGGGAGGTTGGACTAGGTGACCTTTAAAGGTTCCTTCCAACCCAATCTATTATATGATTCTATGAACTGTCTTACTGAGAGACGGGCAAGAATTCTTGGAAATTCAGCAGCTACCCACAAAGTCAGTAAAGGCAGGATTAGTGACTGGATGCCAGTAGAAGATGATGGATCACATAGGGTAATGGTAGACCATAACATAGTCTGGGAAAACTTTTCTGCTGTTGTCCATGTGATGTGCTATTTCCATCTGAGGAGATGATCATAAAGGTTTTTTTGTAAGACAACCCAGACAACTGATTCTAATACTTCAAACTGTTGTTTTAGGATAACAACCTCTGATGTTAACAGGAATTTAAAACAATTTGCAAAATTGTTTGTCTATGGGCTCTGTGGGTGGCAGTGAGCTGACCGTCCAGCTCTGTGCTGTAGAAGGGAGGTCCACTTCCATCCTCTCTTCCTGTGTCTGTTCCTGACAGGGAGCAAGCGCAGGGGAAAGGAGATCTCCCCCTCTGAGCATGGGAAGTTACATCAACATCCAGCTGCCTGTAAAACTGCAGCCTGAACTGGAGCTGGCACGTTTGTACCTTTACCTCCCAGTCTCTCGCAGTGCGGTTGGTTTGGTTTTTTCCCCTCCCTTGGCTGGCTGGCTCCATGCCTAGGCAGTTCAGAGAGCTAAACTATCCCAAAACTGTTGACTTCTGTAGAATCGGATATACATTTTTTGTAAAAACGTATCTTTGTGTGCCAGCAGTTGACAGGAATGCTTGATATGTGTCTAGACAAAGCACTTTCTAGAGTGCACATACACCTGATAGGAAATGTAAATACATATGAGACTGGGCGTGACAGCATATGCTATAATTAATACTACTGTGATATAACATATAGAATGTGTTGCTGTAACAGTTTAAGTTAGGAGTGTCTGTCTAGGCATCTCAGTGTGTGCAATATTTCCTGTGAAGTAGTTACTCTTTTGCCTATACATATGGAGGGGTAAACTTGCACTAAACTGCAAGTCAATGAGAGTCCTAAAAAGTGTACAGCTGCTGGATAGAAGTGGGAAGGTCAGGAGGGAGCAGAAGGGAGGGGAATAAGATGGGAGGGTTACTACAGAAAAAAGCAGAAATTCTATCTTAAACTAATACATCTGCTAGAGATACGGTGGGGGGAGGGGGAGAGAGAACTTGGAGGAAGCATGTCAGAATGTAATGGTCCTCACAAAGGTTCAGTGCTTTCGGTTAGCTTTAGAAATGGCAGAGCTAGTGTTGGAAGAAATGGGATGTTTCTGTGTCCTCTTAATATTCTTCTAGGAAGGCTTTCCGACCCAGGATAAGTAATAAAAAGAGAGGTTTGGTTGGAAAGGTCAAGTTGATAGTAGTATCAGCAACATTGCTACTCATTCCTGCATTCTGTCTTGCCCCTCCGGTTCTGTCCTTTTTCTGAGATTATTTTTATTTAGTACTTTTACGTAGAAAATTCACTGAGGTACTCCAGTGGTTGGCACGGTATTTCACTAGAAATAAAGAATTCTGTCCTTAAAGAAAGGCAATACATAAAGCATGTGGCTACATACTGAATATCAAGAAAAAAAGATCTTGAATAACAGTGCATAGTGAGCATCGCTGCTTGAGTGATGCAGGGGGGAAAAAAAGGTCCATTGTTGCATCATGTAAAGTTAGTACATTCTCAGTTAAAAATGGAGTGGTATAAATAGACCCTAGTTTAATCCTATAATTTCATTACTGAGTGTTTTATTTTACAATCGTAATATTGTTTAATGTGCATAATAATGAAATAGCACAGGAAATCTTTTATCTATTACAAACTAATATTTTGCAAATGTTTCATTGCTAAGATTCCTCAATTATAATGTTTTTCTTAAATTGGAAAATACTGTCGTCTTTTGTTAGGAGCTTTGGACAGATGCATAATTCTTTCTCTGTATATAGCTTGTGTAGCGTTTTCATTTCAGGGTTACTTTTAAGCAAGTAGTGTTCATGTTCTGCTCAGTCCATTACTTACTTTTCTTTCTCTTTGACACCAGTAACTCACTAGAAGGCAAAGTACTAACTGTTGAAAAATACTCATTTTGTTAAATCACAGCTTCTACAAGATAAACTTCAAAAAATATTTCTTTTTGCATGCTCATGGCTTTCAGCAGAAAGCATTTTTCTTGGTTGTACAGATGGTTATTTTAGTTCAATTTTTGCTGGTGGCCGCTTTCCCAGTCCTTAGAGTATACAGCCATCATCATGAAATGTTCTGATTTATTTTCTATTTCCTGGCTCTCTATTTGAGTCTCTTAAAATTTATTCTGGAAGCTACTTCAGCATTAGGCTAAAAGTTATACTGTCTCCTAGTCTTCGTACAGACTTCTTGGAGGCCATTTTGACTGTTTTGTAATAGTGTTAACGGATGTGTGTGTATTTTAATAATATCCCATGAAAGGATTCATTTATGTAGTTTGGAGATGCATTCTAAATTCCTGTCTAGTTGACTGCTGTCTTAGTGATTGTTATTTTATAGCTAACAAGCCAAAATTGTTTCATAGAACAAAACTTTTTTCATTTAGTGCTTATTACCTTATTCTAATGTTAAAAACAAATTAAGTCACTTGTTAAAGATGAGTTGAACAAGAAGGGGATGAGTGGAAGTCTGTAGCTCCCTACCGTTCTCCCTTTAAACTTCTTAATGATGGAAAAGTTCATGTATTTTCAGAATTACGTGCCTCTTAGGGAAAATTATGGTCTTAAACTAGTAACTTAGAGTTATTATTGATCACAAATAATTTTCTGTGTTTAAGTGGTACATAATAGTCTATCATTTCACTGTACATTAATGCACAGAAATTGTGAAGGTGACTATAAAACATACACTTTGAGGTGAATGTTTTATCGTGTTTTGCCTTCTTATGCCGCATCCCTCAACAGTTCAAATAACGTATAGACTAAATATATTAATAGCAAGTTTTAAACTGCAGTTTTTTAAAGATTACACTTACAACATTTTTAAGTGTGATGAAATGTCTTAGGTTATATGGAGTGTTGTAAAATCTATCATTTATTGTACTAAACTTTTATGGTTGAGCAACTAACAGCCTCTGCAGAGAAAATACTAAATCAGGCTGACTATAATTTGTACATCGCACTCCAGAGAGAAATTTACCTAGTGCACAGATCTTCAAAGGCTCCTACTTTAGGCCTATTATTTTATAGGCAATGTCAGAAAACTAATTTTTTTTTTTACAGAACTGTAATTTTTATTTAGTTTAAATTTAGTTCGGTCAGTTATAGCTACTTTTGAAGTGGTTTCTGCTCTGTTTTGAATAGCTCTTTTTTTTCTGGAAAAAGTACAGGTTAAAATAAATAAATCTTAAGATTAAGTCAATTATAACTAAAATACAAATTATTTCTGTGCTACCAAAGATTGTAGTTTGCTTGGGTGTTTTCTGAAGTTGATGGTTTTTCTTCTTATTTTTTCCATAAGTCTGAAATTCATTTGTGTTTCTTCTTGCTGCTGCTGTTAGGCCTTATGTTCAGTTTGCATTAACTATTAATGACATTTTTTATAAGCTCCTTCATTCATTTATTTATATTATTTTTCTTCCCACATACATTTCTGAAACCAGAATGGGTGTTGAAATAGAAGCATACTTGGCTCTGAATAGTTTGGTTTCTGAAAAGATTCTGGATCCTGTATGTACCATTTCTACAAATAATACTCACTATTTAGGCTGAAGCCTTTTTCTCTTTGAGTAGAAGTGGAAGTAGTTTCAAAGACTTCAGGATGGGTGATTTTAATGCTTCAGCTAAATTTTACTAGTTTTGTAGGCATTCCAAGTTGCTTATTATTATACTATTTACCAAACTTGCAGTCTCACGGATGTATATTCTGTTTTTTTGTTACATGTTGGGCCTCCCTCATGCAATGATCCCTTGAACTACATATAGTTTTCTGAAGAGTATCTGGGCTTCCTTGATTTGTACATCTGTTTTTAAAATGCACTCTGTGTGTCACTTGTTCTATCATGTAGGTTATCACAGCTGCAGCCAAGGCGCAATTTTCCTTCTTTCCTTCCTGTAAGGTTGCTTAAATGTATTTGACTCTAGAACTGTATTTTCACAAGAAAAAATTTTCTTCTTGGCTGACACTCCAGTGGATGTTGCAGACATTATAGACACATACACCAGCACATTCTCAGTATACTTTTTATGTATTTTTTCTCATCCTTTCCACCATTCCTGTGATCGGTCTTCACCCAGGATTAGCTGACTGTGTAGCGTACTATGTTGATCATGCTTTTGTGGTTGACATATAAATTTATCTCTTGGATGATGCCTTGGGTAAATGTGTAGTTTAAGGTTCGTTGCTTGTGAGGCAGTGGGCACCAGGGATGACTTGAGATGAGCTGCAGAAATACACGGTTTGACTGTAAGGGGGAGGAAAAGGAATGGAATCTCCTCCTTTTAGCATCAGAACTGTTACCTTGGTTGAGCAACTTAATCTTAACTTCAAGAATTTTCAAACCTTCTATCTGTCAGACTGGAGATGGAGAGTTTTTCATATAATTTGTTCAGCTGTCTTGATTCTGTGTGTGTGTGAGAATGACTCAAAGTCGGAACTTTGAGATTAAAAAATGCCCACCCTGTGTTTTTCTAAACCACAGAGACCTGAGGCAATCTTTGTGAAACCTGGAGAAGAAAGCTACTTTGCGTAATATATGTTTGCGTCAAATGATGCTGTTATAAATTGGTATTTCTGTATTTTAGTTTTATCTTAATCTTATGTGCTTTGAAGTACTAATTCTTGCCATTAAAGAAAAAAATTTAGCATCCTAGGAAAGAGGGTTGTGTGTATGAGTGTTTGGTTTATGACTATTGTAACGGAGATCTGAAAGAAGTAGTAGACTGGAAAGAAATTTCCTCGTGGCGGTTGTTAAGTGCAGAAGTAGTTATCCAGCCTGAAGATGTAACTGAGTAAGTAAAGAAGTGTATGGACATGTTGGATCAGCAGGATGCATTTGATAGAGGACCTGTCTGAAATCGAAGTGACTGTAGCTGAAGTTTTGGAGCAAACTGTCAGAGTGAATAAATTTCCAGGACAAGATGGTGTGCACTGGAGAGTTTTTAGAAGAACTCAAGGATGAAAAAGTCAAGTGATGAATGTCTGAAATCATGCTTAGAATGAACTTGATTTTTGAGGACTGGAGGGGTGACAAATGCTGATTTTTATAAGTGTATCATGAGTTTAGGGGCTACATGGTTCCAAGTCTGCTGGTTTGTGTTTAACAAATTAGTAGAATATATAATAAATATATTGGATACCTGGATAAAGAGAAAGAGAGATGTACAATGGAAAATTTACATCTCTTGTAATGTGATGATCTTCCCCACAAACCTTTGGAGTTCTTCAGAATCAGAAAATATTTACAAGGTTGATGTAGTTGATAAGAGACATAGATGTTTTTTCAAAACGCATCTCAGTTCCTTGCGAAAGGCATTTGATTAAAATAGTATGTCAGCCTCAAATGGAAAATCATTGCGTGAACAGCTAACTTACTGAAGGGTAGGAAGTGGATGTGGAAGTAAATGGTTAGCTTTCTCAGTGGAGTGGAGTCTTAGAGACCTGTAATGCACAACGTATTTCTTAGTGACCTGTAAACCAGCGTTTTGTGAGTTACTTAATGTAACAAGGATGAGGGTAAAGTGAAGAATTTTGGAAGAAGTTTATGAAATTAATAATTGGTCAATAAAATGGCAGAAGCAGCAGATTGCAGAAAAATCTAAATTGTACTGGGGACGGTGGCAATTCTGTCTTCATATATAAGATGAAGAGCACTGAGCTGACCAGAAATCTTCCAGTTCTCAGTACAAGCAGTAAAGGCAGATCACATGTCAGGAATTGCTAGGAAAACAGTAGGAAACAAAACAGAACATCATTATCCTATTATGTATATTTGTGACTCGTCTGTATGTTAAATACTATTTCAGTTCTGGTAGTCTTATCTCAGAAATTTTTGAGTGTAATAAAGCTGGAAAGAGCTCAAAAATGATTAAGGCGTTACAAAATGACTTTCATTTGAAGAGTATGTAAAATATGAATCTCCCCTCTGGCAAGAGACCATCTAGGTTTCTAAATAATTACATGGGCAGAGAGTGTAGGTAGGGATAGATTACGGCTTCTTTCAGTATACGAAGTGGGGAGCATCCAGCAAAGCTAGCAGGAGCTGTGTTTGCAAGTGAGGTGAGGCACTCTATGGCACGGAGCTTTGTACCGTGGAACCTTTCCTAAGGAGTGTTACGCATGCCAAAATTTTACGTGGTTCAAAAGGAGAACAGGATTTTTGCAACAGACAACTATGTAGCTGTAGAGAAACCAGGTCCTTCTAAGTAAGGATGCATCCAGCTATTATACAAGGGGTAGCTTGAGGGGAATTTGCATCTGCAGGTGGCTGTGCTTGGAGAATTGGGTAACTGGCTAGATGGGCCTGATCCAGTTATTCGTGTAGAAGAGGGAATTTGCTGTTGTGTGTTCCTTTAAGAGAAGAAAGGGTAGATAGAAGTGAAAGAGTGCTTGCTGAGCTTATTTGCAGATGTCTTAAAAAGATTGCATTGAAGAGAAGGATAAATGTGAGAGGATGGCTGGGAAAGGTGGCACGGCGTGGGAGAGGTGAGCGTGTGGGAGCGGCTGAGGGTGGCAGCAGAGGAAATGGGAAACAGCCAATACGCCGCGTGGTTTTGAAAACCAAAAGTGGGTATGGAAGAAAAGAATGTTGAATGTGTAGATTGGTTGTTTAATACTTCATTTTCTATTACACTAATTCTGGTGTCCTGTTATGATAACCCTATATGGGTGTACTTTCTTACATGCATTAATTATGTAAACTTGCATGGTATTTAGGGCACATAACATTCCTCTTTTTCTCCTTCATAATACTTACGCAGTGCTGTTATATACACCTCAGACAGTAAGCTAGGCATTGTAGTTTGATATAAAGGCTGTTAAACAAAGATTTAAACCAGAAGTGTAAGCTGCAGCAAATAATTTTTGTTACCAAACTTATATTGTTCTTGTCTGTTTTTTTACAGGATTCTGAGTAACAATAAAATTACAGAGCTGAAGAATGGTTCCTTCTCTGGATTACACCTTCTGGAAAGATTGTAAGCACTTCTTAAAAAGCTTTTTTCACTTTAAAAAATAAGCAATATACTATTTATATTTCAGTAATAATTCTGAGAACAAAATGTCTTATTTAAGAGATGTGTTCCTTTATTTCAATTTTTTTTTTTTGTAATTGAAGAGTTAACATAGTTAAGTGTTTTCTTCATGAACACGTGTCATGTAAGAGCATAAAGGGATAATCTCACCTGTGAGTGAGATTAGGGCAGTTTCAGTGGGAAGTTCACTGGAATGCTTTATTGACTGGATTTGGTGTGGTGGTGGTCTCATAATATGAAAATTATCTTTTTAAAGAAAATTATTTCTTTAATTTCTAACCCTGTCAAACCCTGTATCAAACAATTGTAAACTATATTTGTAGGGGAAACAGATGTATTAGAACCTCTAAAAGACGCTAGTTTCATTCTAAGTTTGTTGTTGAAATTTATTTTAACAGGTTTGCCGCTGACTTTACAACTTCGGTATATTCCGAATGGGGGGGAAATGGGAGTGAATGTTATGGGAGTAAATTCTTAGACACATTTTGCTTCCTATTTTCACTTTCCCTTTCAGATGATATATGGCCTATGGGATAAGAAGCAGCACTGTAGCTTCTGTTACAGTCAGCTTTTTTCCAGCTGGTAGAAGGTCAGGATTGGCAGGTTGATCTACCTGGGAGCAAGCCGAAACTTTAGGGATAAGGATTTTTCTAGGCCATTTGACTGGGAAAGTAGCCAGTTTAATAATCATCTTGCAACATCTAGGAAGAGTTCCAATTGACTTTTGGCTTCAGGGGATTAAAAGTGTTTTATTCTTCCTCTAGAATTTAAAGGCTGCAATTCTGGTCACCTGGCCTAAATAAATTCAAACACACCATTCTATCCCCCACATGCCAGAAGAAAGATTTGTCTTCTGCACTGGCAGATGAGCTTTATTGTAGAAATAAGCTATTGTACCAAAGTAGTCAGGTTGTCAACAGTGATGGCATTCTAGATCTTTACACATTATTTTGGCATCCTTGCTTAGGTAATAAAGCCATCTGCTGACAGCTGTTATTTGTTGTAACTCGTTACAATATTCAGACAGGAAATACTTGAAACTGTAATTAGTTTGAGATCATCATTTACATTTGCTCTATGAATCCAGATCTTAATTTTCCTTTAAAAACATAAGAACACAGCTTGCTTTCATGTAACTCCTGTCATTTGTAAGGATTTTTTAGGCTATTTTAATACCGTCTTTCATGAAAAGGAAAAGAAAGCGGTAACGTAGACATCATGCTTTGAGCACTTAAAGTGATCTGGGATGGCAGTGTTTTATATGGTGTGGTGGTCTCATCTGAACGAGATAACACACTTTATGTGGACTGGTGTAGGAGTTAATACATCAACAAATGATTATCAATGGCCCGGTGTCTTCATCATAAAGGAAGGGGCAAACTAGCATGATACGCTAGTCATTAATGACTGTCTTTTTTGTGTGCAAGACTTGTTTTTAAAAAAAGGTCTATTTAATCACAGTAAAAGTAAACTTTTCTGCTTTAAATGTTCTTATGACCTTGGACAGAAGCTACTCTTATAATTAAAATAAATTTTCAAGCTTGAATGAATAGTCAATAGTAAAAGAAAAAAAAAATGAAAGCCACAGTAACTATTTTAAATGTTAACATTATGTTCAGCAGTTTCAAATGATATTCCATGATATTCACTGATAAGTGCAATTTTAAAGGCATACAAGTTTTCTGACAGTTTCTTGCTTATTTTTATTTTTTCGTACTACTCATACTCCCCCTTATTTCCTATTGTTTCCTTATTTTCTTTCTTTGTAGATACACTTTTCCCCACTTTTAAATTGAGAGATGAAACAGAGATAAAAAGTAAATTCAGTCAGCATTTAAATAGTTAATTCAGGCAATAGCACCATCTGGTACTATTACTACTTACCAGGGGAGAGATTCTGTATACATTTAATACTTGTTCATTTCTTGTAATGTTATACTTCACAGCAAACATTTTTGCCCTTTCTCCTTAATGTTTTTTGGATAGAGTTTAGATGTATTTACCCAAAGCCTTTTTTTTAAAAAAAAAAAAAATCAAACTAGTATGTCAGGAACATGTACCTGTATAATAATTGTTTTTAATTGCATTTTAATCAATTTTGAATCCTGAAATACAGATTCACAATTTCATAATTCATCTGTTAATGCACTAAACTTTTTTCTACTGTTTAGTTATTAGACATCTTAATGAAAATTTACATATTTTTAAATTGTTTCTGGTTGGGTTTTTTCAGTTCTTCAGAGAAACTTGGGTATATAGTATCTGAAGCTGGCAAATTATTGCCCTTTAGGTTATTGTTTTGCTTAAACATGTTCTCTTGACCTGATCTCCATGTGAATTATTTACTGTTAGTATTGAAAGGGCAGATTGTTTTGTTTGTTGCTTGTATGCCCCAAAACTATGGGGAAGTACATTAAAAATGCTGGCCCCAAGTAGGAAATTCACATCTGTTTGTTAATAATTTTGTGCGTGTATGTTAATTTATGAAACTGTAGAATTTGGTAATGTATTATTTTGTAAACAGGGTGATAAGATTACCAAAATAAGAGTTGTTTTACTGGAGGGTGAAATGTTTGTTAATTATAGTAGAAAATGACTGTGCTATGTCTACATCCACTCTTGTAGGAAAAAAATCATGCAAATAACAGCTGAATAACAGTAAGCAGGTCAAAGATTTTTTTACTGCCATAAGTGGTAATTAAAGTGTCTGTACAAAAATATGTTAAATATTTTAATATCCATTTATTTTGTTAATGCTATGTTTTGCTATGAATTTCCTGCAGTTTAAATGTTGAAGTAACTTCTTGCATATCTAATTTGTGACAGATAATTTTTCAACTAGTTGAAATTTTATATAATTTTATATAATCCTATATTTTATATAGGATTATTCAAAGTCAAGCAACTTAGAAGCAAACTGCTGTTTTCCATCTGAAAGCTAACTAGTGCTGCTTGTTGATTTTTGCAAGGATAAGGAAGATTATTTATAAAGTACTCTTTCATCGTAAATGAGGGAGAGAAGAGGAGGAGACAGGCATGGAATTTAGTAAGATATTTAGATAGCAAAAGAAGGGTTTGATATTATTGAACTATAAATAGTAAGGGATTACCAGTGTATTCTTAGAGTGTATTCTTAGGATATACTTATATACCTTTGGAAAGAGAAAATATGCAGTGTGAAGGGAGTGTTATTTGTAGACAATCTCTTCCCCCCCCCCTCCTGTTTTTACACCACCAATCTACAGATGCCTTAAATAAAAATAGGACATCTAATACCTTTTCAGGCAGTAACAATTTCAGATTTTCATGTGAAAACATGGATCTGAGTTCTCCTAGTGGTGGACCTGAAGGGTTTTTCTTTAAAGTCTTTAAAAGTGATTGGAAAGTGTCAGTATTGCTTGTTTGTGTATTACAGAGCAGAGAACAGTTTTATGAATATTCAGGAACTTGTTTTCTGCTCTAACTTTAGTTCTGTTTTTGAGTTCTGGAAGCTCCATCTCTTTATTAGCTGCGGCTCTTTCAGGAGAAGACTGGGTGTGTTAGGCTAACAAAGTATTTATTTTCCTGATCCTCACCTGCTGCTTAGGCAATTTGTGAAAGAGGAGTGGTGAGGAGGAGGAAACGTGCTTCTAGTCTCTGCTGAAAAATCTGTGCTGTGAAAGTGAATGCTTCAGTGTACTCTAAACTGTTGGAAGTATAGAAATTATTTGAAGGAAACAAAGGTTTTCTGGTCTAAATTCTAGCTTTTGTTTATCTCGAAGAGGCGTGGTAGACTCAAGCATATTTGTTTTTAACTTTTTTGCATTACATCTTCAAGAAATGTTGACTATTGTAGTTCATCAACGCGTGTCACAAGTGATGTGATGGAGTAAGCAAAACAACAAAGTGATCTAAGTTGCTGTTGATTTCTTGAAATGCAAGGGGCTGTCAAAAATGTGAGAACTTTTTTGAAAAGTCAAGAGGTGATTTTTAGCAACAATTTTTTAATTTCTGTTTGGAAAATGTCCAAGTCTCAGAACTATATGTTGTCTCCTCTTTCGTGGTTCCTTATGAACCTCAACTCTCCAATTGCTTGCTTTTCTTGTGTCATTGAAATCGATGATAGATTTGAGCCAGTTTTCCTTTCATACAGAGAGTTACTTGAACCTGGTGAAACAGGTCCATCAGTACTTCTATATTTTAGGGACAAAGCCTATGTATGTATAGGGTAGAATTTAAATCATACACAGTGAATGATGAGGAAACATAAAAATTGTTGAGTCAGTCATAAGCACTTACTGGATCTGCCTGCGTAAAATCTACACCCCGTAGAGCTGTGGGAGGGATAGGCTGACTTTGTCATGTTTAACCTATTTTTGTAATTTCTTCATCCCATTCCCTCATTTCCTTTTTGAGAAGGCATTTCATGTAGTAAGAGTCCATGGTAGCTAATGTGTCTCTTGTCTGACATTCACTTTTAAGTTTTGTTTGGGAAGAGAAGATAGTTTATCCAGTGGTAGTTGAGAGCACTAAATAGATGTATACATGTCAGTATGTGTGTGTGTGCATATATATGTGCATCATTTGTGCCTGCAGGCTACTTTAGTAATAATTAAGACAATCTGCATTGTGTTGAGACAGAAGGCAGTGAATTATGTCATATGTATTCATATGTAAGTAACTTAAGTATGTATATGTGCACTATTAAGTCATAGGTGACTGGCCACTGAAACATCTCATTATAAGTTTTAATGAAATGGAGGGATTTTGGTTTTTACATGGCAAACCATAGTTACACTTAAGTATTCTTTCATTAAGATATTTTTCTTAACAAGATGACACTAGCTGTGGTTGTTAGGCTATTAAAAATACTTTTTTTTTTGTTGGTAAGTTGATATTTACCCACTTAAATACAGATTTGAACTGGACATAAAAGTCATCATAACGAGAATGGTTAAATAAGAATTGGGTGATGAGATGGTGAAATCTGCATTCTTTGAGGTTTTCAAGATCTCACTGGACATAACAGTGGGGCAGTTGATCTGATTTAGTTGTGCTTTGAGCCAGAAGTTGGACTACGTGACCTCAACACCTAATTTTACCTACGATCTTGATCTGTTAGTCACCTTCCCTGATAAATACAGGGGCATTGTCATCTGCAGTGTTGCTATTTTTTTTTTCCCCAACTTCTCAGTGTAAGATTGCTTTACTGCCTGGTTTGTGGGGATTTTTGTAGCAGTATTTTTAATTAAGTGTGTGTATGTCATAGTTCTAGTTAAAATTATTTTCCTGTACTGCAAGGTAAATTTGAAGTATTTCAAGTATTTTAAATGTTTATTAGGCATGGCATTGAAGTGTGATCCATGTGCCCTGACACTGTTGTACTGTAATTTTTTAATCTGGCTGCAGGAAGTGCTATTGTGAAATCTTGGGATGAGTTTATATTTTCACTCATCTGTGTGATGGTAGATGTAATCTTCCTGTACTGTTCTCTTTCAGGCAGAATTATTAACATTGTGGTAGATCTAGGAGATGGTTTTTGTACATGTGCTAACTAAAACATTGCTTTTAATTGAAATTACTAATTTTCTTTTCAAATGCAGAATGTTCACGTACTGCGAAGGAAGGAGAAATTTTTCTTGTAGTAATATGTTTCTGCAAAGTTTCAGATAATTGTATAGTAAAAATACTGGATGAATAAGGAAGTAGAAATAATTTTAGCATTCATGCAGTGATAAAGTTTGTTCAAAACTGTGTAGATGCTGACAGATGCTTTCTATGACCTTTCAAATTAAGCTGTACTTGCAAAATATAGAATCACAGAATGGTTTGGGTTGGAAGGGACCTTTAAAGGTCACCTAGTCTGACCTACCTGCCATAGGCAGGGACACCTTCCAATAGATCAGGTTGTTCACAGCCCAATCCAACCTGGCCTTGAACACTTCCAGGGATGGGGCATCCACGGCTTCTCTGGGCAGCCTGTGCCAGTGCCTCACCACCCTCAGAGTGAAGAACGTCTTCCTTTTATCTAAATCTACTCTTTTTCAGTTTAAAGCTGTTATTCCTTGTCCTGTTGCTACATGCCCTTGTCAAAAGTCCCTCTCCAGCTTTCTTGTGGCCCCCTTTAGGGACTGGGAGGCTGCTAGAAGGTCTCCCTGGAGCCTTCTCTTCTCCGGCTGAACAAGCCCATCTCTCTCAGCCTGTTTTCGTAGGAGAGGTGCTCCAGCCCTCTTCGTGGCCCTCTTCAGGACTCGCTCCAACAGGTCCATGTCTTTCTTCTGTTGGGGGCCCCAGAGCTGAATGCAGTACTCCAAGTGGGGTCTCATGAGAACAGAGTAGACAGGGAGAATCAGCTCCCTTGATTTGATCATGCTTCTTTTGATGTGGCCTGGTTGGATTTCGTGAAGCCATGTTGGCTGTCTCCAATCATTACCTTATTGTCCATGTGCCTTCGCATGGTTTCTAGGAGGATCTGCTTCATGATCTTGCCAGGCACAGAGGTGAGACTGACTGGCGTGTAGTTCCCCGGGTCTTCCTTTTTTCCCTTTTAAAGATGGGGGTTCTGTTTCTCCTTTTCCAGCCAGTGGGAGCTTCACTGGACTGCCATGACTTGTCAGGTATGATGGATAGCAGAGAGTGAGGAGTTAAAACGCCTATATCACTTCTACAATTAATTAAGCAGTTTAATGGCATAGTTGCTTGATGTTTCTCCTTACAGTCTCCTGTCTGGAATCTTAACATTTGAAAATCTATGCTCTGAGGTTTTTTTACCAGCTTTATTCGGGGTTCTTCGCCAAGGCTTTGCGTTTGTGCCAGTAACATTGGTGGAAACTTTCAATATTGTGTCTTCAGTGTATTTTTAGGATGTTTTTCTTCTTTTGATAGATGCTGGGCACTACTAAAGTATTTAAAACTGGGTAGGCTGAGGAAAACAATGCTGAACAGTATTACACTGTGTAACGTGCAAATGTTACACCCTGAGCGGCTGTTAAGCTAATTGGACACTGTGGTAGAGTATCTTTGACTCTACACCCTTTCATCTGACAGGAACTGATAGAATATTTAAAGGAATACATATGGTGTTTATATTCCTCTTTCTAGTTAAAATAGATTTTCAAATTTTGAAAGACACTATGTTAGAGAAAGTAGAAGTGTGTTGTATTGGGTTTTGGGGGCAGTTTTCAAATAAGTTGAGAAGTTAAATGCGTCTTCATGCATCTGTATCCATTTTAAAGGGTAGCTTGTGATAAATGTAATGTCTTAATTTTTCTCCACAGGGACCTTAAGAACAACCTTATTAGTACTATAGATCCAGGAGCTTTTCTGGGGCTTTCATCTCTGAAAAGACTGTAAGTAGTATATCTAGCCAGTCAGTTTAAACAACATAAACAAAACAACCCTGAGAGTAAAGTAAGTCTTAGGTTCTGGAAATTGAATGTGTAATAGCTTTGCTATTAGAAGTTAAATGTGTATATGCTGTCTAAATTTATACACGCACATGCATATGTATGTGTAAAACAAAGTCTGCTTTCAGTCTTCTGTCTGAAGAACATCCACTGGTTGTGGCTGGGCAGCCTCACATGTTTTTACTGACAGTCTCTTGTATTATTCCTCCCTTTTTGTATTCCAGAGACTTGAAACATCACTGGGTGAATGTTTGTTCAGAGCTTTGATGCCATCAGGTCTTGCTTTGTTAAATGTTAAACTCCTCATGATTTTTTTCTTTTTTTTTTTTTTTTTTTTTTCCACCGAAGGTCATAGTGGAACACACAGTCCCTTGCTATTAATACTACACTGAAGTTACAGTGCTGTTAATGTTGTTTTATTGAAGGTTGTGCCAGCATTCCCATTAACACATTTTTTTTGATTTATACCTTGGCCTTTTTTTCTTTCCGTTTTCTTTTTTCAAAACACTCTTCAGGTTTTCGGAATATCTGGGACAGCATATGGCTTTCCTTATTAAATTGTTGCAGTATATATGTTCATATGTCATTCATCAGATGATCTGCCTCACTTAAAAGGAAATTTTGTTGATAATTGCACATTTGAAAACCTTAAAAATAAAGCTGAAGAACCAATTCTGAACCGTTACTACTTGCAATCTTATTTTTTATTCCTTTAAGAGTTTTTGGCAATTTGATTTAAGACCTGCATTGTAAAATATATAATATTTAAATATTTATGTAAGTATAAATGTAGAAGTGGTTCTATTTATATACAGTAAATGCACTAGTATAGGTCGCTCTGGCACATGAAACAATTAAGTGATATAGCACATGTGATGAATATACTGTACAAATAGGAGAATTTACTTTGTAGTGATGTAAGCCAAGCCTGTTCTAAGGGGATGTGCTGGTAAGGCTGGGCTCATTTAACTGTGTATGGGCAAACCATTATTATTTTAGAAATGGAATAAGGACTCTGTGTATACCCATATAGCAGTACCTTTTGGGTTTTGCTGAAAAAGAGTAAGTGTATGTATAGTGCAATCTGTTATTCATGAATTTTAGTTGAAATACTTCTGTTTGCAGACTGTATGTCATTTGGAAAAAAACAGTTTATTCTGATTTTTGCTTTTTCCCTATTTACAGAGACTTAACTAATAACAGAATAGGCTGCCTGAATGCAGATATATTTAGAGGACTTGTAAATCTCATTAGATTGTAAGTATAATTTTCTTGCATATAATTTCTCTTAAGTTTTAGGCTTATGCAAGTTGGTCTTAGTTTTGACTGGAGTAGATTGTTTTAAGTGTGCACTTGAAAGACATGCAGTGTGGCTGTAACTGTGGTTTGTTACTGAGTAGCAAGTGTAAAAAAAAAAAAAAAAGCTGGTGGAGGTAACCAAACCCATACTACTTAGTGCTCTGTCTGCTTTGCAACCATTTTCCAGTTTCTTGGGGAGGGGGGAGTAGGAGACTGTATAAAATATTTTTCCCTAGAAAAATATTTCAGGCTTATAGAATCCTTTAATATCTGTGCCTTCTACTGTGGCATCAGTGTGGTTGTGTTTTGCTGGCTTGCTTTCATATTTTGTGGTTCTTTATTTACTTGATAAGAAAATAACATGTAACATTATGGAATGTTTCTTTGCCCTGGTTGTTGGCTTCTTACACAGTGCTTTGACTGATACAGAGGAAGTAGGATGTATAATATTTTTAAAAAAATATTCTGCTGGATCAAACATGCTTCTTAGGGCATGTTAATAGCAACATATCAATTCACTATGAAGAACAGTGCTATTTAATTGCTTTGAATAAAAATGAAGTATTGTTTTTCAGTCCTTGTTTCCAATCTTAAAATGCCTCAGCTAAAAGAGTAGTATTGGGGAACAGTTCATTTTGGGATTTTTGCTAGGCTTTTAGATGTGATTTTTATTCTTATGGTCTTGTGAACTATGACAGAGTGTCATAATAGTATCTTGTAGGTTTTAAAATAATGTTATCTTGAAGAGGGATTTTTTTTATTTCAGATGTCAGTTGCTTGAGCATGAGTTCAAATCATGATACTTTTATTTCTTAGGAATCTTTCTGGAAATCTGTTTTCTACACTTACACAAGGAACATTTGATCATCTTGGTTCACTGAAGTCTCTGTAAGTACTTAATGCATCTAATCTTAACTTGTATGACTGTTTGTGTTCTTAACAAAAAACATTTTATATACACTTGCTTGTACTCCCAATTTTGCATTTTTACTTTTAAACCTCATAACAGTCATTTCTTTATCTGAATAAGCACATGGGAAATGTATGTACAGATATTTGGGTGTTTATGTAACTTCCTTCAAAAGATGCTCAGTATTTGTCACATAGTTCTGAGAGAACAAAGCTATACTGGCATCTGGGCTTCTGAAAGTTTTGTTCTGTATACATATTACTTTTATATAAATAAATGCCACTTTACACCTTTTTTTAACAAAGGGAACAAATACTTTGAAGGAAGATCTTAGTCCTTGAAGAAAAGTATAGTTTTGGTTACGTGTAACAGTGGGTACATCTCAACATCAAGTTAATTTTCTCTCCTTTAATTTCATAAGATCTGTAATCTTGTGTAAGGAAGAAAGTAAATGAAAAAAAAAAATAACAAACCTATCAGTGCTGATGACTAGCTTCTGTTTTTCCCTGGTGGTCATGGCAGTTGGCTTACTGTATTGGAATTTTCTCAAAAGCTCTGACTTCTGGTTTTGACACAGAGTTAATTTGTTTTTTATAAAGGCAAATGTTTCTTTTCCTCCTCCAGCTTCTTTTAGTTGCTCCTAAATTGTTATCCCCTGGTATTTCAATTGTGTACATAAAGGTTGCTGTCCAAGAACATCACAGGTCTGACAAGAGAACCTGGATATAACTGTTGCTATTAAAAAATGTGTGTGTCTGGAGGAATTCCTGTGAACAAAGACCAAATGGAGTTTCACAGGCATGCTGATTGAGTGTTTGAAGTGTTCTGCCTGTGATACTGTGTTATACTCTAGACATTTGCAAAAAGAAAAATAAATTATGTTTTCACTAGTGGTAAAAAACAGTGCAGAGACAGTGATACATTTTAATGCATTTTGGTCTGTTTCTAAACAGATAAAATATTTATGTGCTCTTAATTTAGCTGACTAGAACAGACACCTATGGGGGGATTTGGTATATCTTTTTAGTAGAAAGTATTAAATTATACAGAGAAGACTCTGAATCAACAAAAAGCCTTATTTTCACATAAAGCAGAATAAAACTGTAATTAGAATTGTGTGAATAGTGGTTCTGTAAAGAGAAATAGGTGAAAGGCTATTTCTATATTTCTGTTGATTTTTACTGTTAAAGCATTTGATTGCTAAAATAAAGCAATGAAGTGTGTTCTTAAGTTATGGTGATGCATATTCAAGCAATTCCTTGTTATTGCTCACTTAAATAACATAAACTCCTTCCGTGAAAGAAATTGTTAGAAACTTTTTCATGTGCAGGCATTAGATGTTCCTTATATTTACGGAAAAGATTCATTTTCTCATGGAGTGTGTGCTTTCATTCTCAGACCACAGTTTGCGGAGGATTAAGAGTATCTTCCAATACATAGTGGTAGGCAATTCCACTGTATTCTAGGGTTTGACTGCTTGTTGTCTGGGTGTCTGTGACAATGAAAGGCATAGTACAGCTGTTGATGTCAAGCTTTCAGACCTTTGAGTGTTGCATTTTGTCACTGAATGCCTATTTTGTATTGCAGAGAATTTCAGACTGATTATCTCCTTTGCGATTGCAACATACTGTGGATGCATCAGTGGTTAAAAGAAAGAAATATAACTGTACGTGACACTAAGTGTGCCTATCCCAAGTCATTGCAGTCACAGACAGTGACTGGTGTTAAGCAGGAGCTTCTGACCTGTGGTAAGCACTCCTGACAACTGGTAGTTATTTTCTGATGCATTCTATATTGTGTTAATATTAGTGAACAGACTCTTTTGCTTTGTTTTGTTTCCCTGAAATTCAGCACTTATAGTGGTAATAGTGATTCTTTTTCAAAGGCTGGTCTCTAGTAGGGATTGTGTTGTTTGCTTTTGGAAATAAATAATAAATCAGTGATTGTGGATGTTAGTAGAGGTGAAGGATGAGTAGCACTCTCTGAAGATAAACTCCTTTTTCTTGCTAATCCATGTTTTCCAGAGATTTCTATCTCAACTTTACAAGAGGAATGAGGAACTGATAATATTTTTCCAAAGTCTAGCTATCTGACTTCAGATGTGGAAATTATAGCAAGCCCAAATTTCTGAAATTAAAAGGTCATTTTATGACTGACTGGCCTTCCTGTTGTAATGAAACCATGACCAACGTGCTTAACAACTTTGTTAGATTAGTCATTCCATCTGTCAAAATGATAAAACATATATATTTGTGATTTTGAAATATTAACAGTGAGAAATTGTGAAGCAATAAAATGCATAAATACATTTTTTATTCAAGTTTATATCTTTCACTCTTTTGGATGTGGGATAGCAAAAGATTTTTATAATGTGTTACATTAAGGGAATATACATTTTAAAAATGAATATGATGAGAATTTGAATTGTTGAATATCCAATACATCAAATGTAGCTTTTATATAAATCTTGCAAGATGCAACTTACAAGAAGGTTATATCAATAATTGATACTCAGTGTATTTTTCTCCTCTTTTGAAAATTATATATATAAGAGATTCTTGCTATTAATTGTGCTATTACTTCTTGAATTCTAGAACCGCCGCTTGAATTGCCATCTTTCTATATGACTCCATCTCACCGTCAGGTTGTCTTTGAAGGAGATAGTCTACCCTTCCAATGTATGGCTTCATATATTGATCAAGACATGCAAGTCTTGTGGTATCAGGATGGAAAGATAGTGGAAACTGATGAGTCCCAGGGTATTTTTGTTGAAAAAAACATGATTCATAACTGCTCACTGATTGCAAGGTGAATCCATAAAGAGAAAATGTATTTTCCACTCCTTTTTTCTGCTCTGGTTTAGTGTCTAGTTCCATATCCAGTAAGGCCCCCTCATGTCCTCGCTGAGTGAACATTTGTAGACAGAACCTTCCCAAGCAGGGAAGTAGTCTGCAACTTCACACATTTCTTAAATTACCTGGGTTTAGTCGCTCTTGCTAACTATCAGATTTGAGGAGGGTGGTCTAGAGATTTGATTAGTCAAACCCAGTTGCTTAAAACAGGGTTAGCTAGAGCAGGTTGCCCAGGACTGGTGCAGCCGAGTTTTAATTATCTCCAAGGATTTTCCAGTGCAATTCACGTAAAATACATTTGTGGTAGTATGCATTTGTTCTCTTGGAACATTACAGTTACTAAAGCAAGGCATTTAAGTGAACTACTCATTGATTCTTTCTTCTTCCTTTTGATCACACCACAGTTGGTAATATTGAAGTTCTCCAGCAGAGATCTATAAGTATAATTTATTCTGCCTGCAGCAGAGTTTTGACTCATTCAGCATCTACAGAGTGGTTATATATCCTGTAATTGTATTAGTAAATTAGGGCTTCCAACTTTATCACAAAGTATGCATTTGGGAAGTTAGTTTGTCCTTTCTGGAATAACTATAAAAATTGTGTTGAATAGCAGTAATAACACTTGGGGAATTTGGACTCTCTTCTTTCTGAAGTCAAGGAGCTGTTTCCCATGGCTGCTTTTTTCTTTCCTACCTTGGTAAAATTGAGAGCTAGAAGAATAGTAAATATTTCTCTGTTAGTTACAGTACATTGATTCATAGTTAGCTCTGGGTTTTTAAGATCACTTACAGTTGTATGTAATTAGTTGTTTCTTCCATTGTCTTTCTGTACTTTATTCATCTTTTGGTAAAAGCTTATATAAATTTTATTGCAAGACTGTTGGCTTTTATTTGTTTATTTTATCTTCCCAGTGCACTGACAATCTCAAACATTCAGGCTGGCTCCACAGGAAACTGGGGTTGCCATGTACAAACCAGACGTGGGAATAACACAAGGACAGTAGACATTGTGGTGTTAGAAAGTTCTGCGCAGTACTGCCCTCCAGAGAGGGTTGTAAACAATAAAGGGGATTTCAGGTTGGTAACCTCATTTTTTTTCAGAGGAAGGAAAGATCCATTTGATTTTGTTTTTAAGTAAGGTCTTATGCTTTAAAGGCACCTATGTGGATGTTTGTTTATAAATGGTGTGTAATAATTTTTTTAACTGTTCTAAATTAGTATGTGTTGAAAGAAGTGCACACAACTGTACTGTGAAATGTTAAACTTAGAGCCTATTAACTCACATGTTGGAAGAGATGGAAAGTTAGTTATGATATTTGAAATATATAAATGAAATTATTAGAATAGCATAAAACTTTTTAGGTGATACGTAAGTTAGAGTTGGACCACATAGTGCTGGGAGTGGCTTCCACCACATTATCATTCTGGTTTTGAAACCGTCCTGTTCCTGTACAACAAAATTACTATATAAGAAACATGTAATACAGTTCTACCCCTTCCCTCCCTCTCCTGCTGTATTAGAATAAATAATACGAATTGGTACTTCCTTTTAATGATTGTTGGGACTGTTGTGTGGTAGCTTTGATGTTCCATTGTGTTGGATATTGCAGAGTATTTTATCTTTTGTTCTTCACCTGTTTTCCCTTTTCTGATTTTTTCTGCCGCTGGTCACTCTAACAACACGTTACCCCTGGAGGTGCCAGCTGTAACAGATAGCTTCTATATAGATTCTCTATATGTAAGGTAATTCCCTTTATAACTACTCTGTGTTGTACCGCCCTGCAGTAGCTTCTACTGAGAATTAGTGTATGTCATAGTGTATGTTTTCACTATGGTTTGTAGGGTTTTTTTAGTGTTGTAGTAACTGCTTTTACCCGCTCATTTATTTTCACTTTTCTTATGCTGCTTGGCTATGTTGATTTTCTGCTTGATCTTTTGTTTATGTTTATAAACTTTTCCTCCTTTCCATGTGTATATTAGAGTTCTTTAAAGTTGTGTTCTTTCTATACAGCTAATCTAATATCATAAATCTTTTAAGAAACAAAAAGTAAGTTAAAGCATGTTGCTGGGACATAGTTTTAGGGGGGAGAGGAGACAAACTTTCAAGTGCAGAAGGCCTTCTCCAGTTGCAGCAAAAATTCAGGTAAAGTCCTGGCTGAGAGAATTTATTCTGAGTTTATCTTTGTTATGTTCATCAGTTGGACAATTTGATAAGAAAGGTAGCTGGTGTCTGAGTGCCAAGCTTTAACCCCAGACGGTAACTAAGTACCACCCATCCACTGGCTTAATTCCCTGCCTTCAGTGGGATGGGGAGGAGAAGGGGGGAGGGGAGTAAAACTCGTGGATTGAGGTAGAGACAGTTTAAGTAAAGCAAAAGCCGTGCACTCAAGCGAAGCAAACCAAGGGATTCATTCGCTGCTTTCCATGGGCAGGCAGGTGCTCTGCCGTCTCCAGGAGGGCAGGGCTCCATCACACGTGACAGTTACTTGGGAAGACAAAACACCATCACTCCAAACATCCCTCCCTTCCTCCTTCTATCCCTGGCTTTATGTGCTGAGCACAACGCCATATGGTATGGGATATCCCTCTGGTCAGTCGGGGTCGGCTGTCCCAGCTGTGTCCCCCCCCGATTCCTCATGCCCCCCCAGCCTCCTCGCTGGTGGGGTGGGGTGAGGAGCAGGAAAGGCCTTGACTTTGTGTCAGCTCTGCTCAGCAGTAACGAAAACAGCTCTGCATTATCAGCACTGTTTTCAGCACAAATCCAAACCACGGCCCTGTAGTAGCTACTGTGGAGAAAATGGACTGTCCCAACCAAAACCAGCACACTGAGTATGAGGAGCTATTAGTAAGGGAAGTAGTGTTAAGATCACTTGCTGCATAGAGGCAATTTGGAACTACTGAAGAGCTTCTCTTCCACATTGTACGAAATTATTTATACAAGAAACTTTGTACATATCCCCTTTTTACACTGTGGTGGTTTCAACTGCAGGGATGACCTTTACATTAGAAAATGAGAACTTCCTGCTTAAGATAAAAGGTGAAGAAAGTCAAACAGATGCACGCTGTATTCATCAAAGAACACATCTATTTAAATCACTTATGCATTTTTTTTTTTTAATGATACAAGTGTGAATCGTTCTTCTTTGATTTGCCATTAGAGGTGAAAACAGATGGTAAAGGCTTATTTCAAAGTGTTTTCCATTAAATTAACCTGTGCTGTTCAGTGACTGTTCAGTGTAATAGGATTTACCCCCTCTGGAATTCAGTAGAAAGAAATAAGATTTCAGGAAATGTTCAGCTTATCAAAAAGTTTGCTATGTCTGGGTTTGCTATAACAGACTTCCATTTGTAGTTTAGGTAGAGTAATAATAAAGAGTAATTTTTCACCTTTGAGACCATATGGAAATAAGGCTTTGACTAGTGAGAAAATGGTTCTGAGCAGATGGCTGTAAATGATCCTAGGTGAATTCGATTTTATAGTTTTTTAGTTGGAACTGGTTAGTCATTTTATCTTGAAAGCTGTTTCAAAACTGGCATCTAGATTTTTATCCCCTCAGAGAAGGGATAGCGAAGTGTAGTGAAGGAGGGTGTTTGTCAGTGTCTTTGGCTCAGTTGTAGTAGTTTAGCATGAGTTTATAAAGATCAGGCAAAAACTGTCGTCTTCATGGAATCTGGGGGTTTTTTAGATATTTTTTTAAGTTTTACTCAGATAATATACCAAAATATGTTACAATCCATGATTAAATGGAAAATACAATTTGCATGTTAAAATGTAAGCCAATGCTTCTGCTTCAGTAAATGCTTCAACTGTTATGTTTAGAATAATTTTATGCTGGTAGTTGATAGAATTCTTTCTTAAATGTAAGAATTAGCCTTTTGAACTGTTATTCACTGGGTGTGTTTAATCTTAAAACTGTAATTGTCAGGCTTAATTTAGAGAACTACTAAGATGTAATAAGAAAAAATATTAGACTACCTGTATGCTAATGAAATTATGATGTAAAAACTCATTGTACCTGAAAGTTATTGTTGGTTTAAAGAAATGAATGGTTTCAAAACAGAATTAATATGCATGAAGGAAAGGATTCATTTATAATCTCATAGTCTAGCTTTTTTCCCTGAAATGAAATTATAGTACTTAAATGTAAATGAACCATCTTTTTCCCCCACAGCTGTCTACTCTTATGTATATGTGATAAATTTTGAGCACCCAATTATAAACAGTGATGAAATAAGAGTGTTAATACAGTCCAAATTTGCACTTCTGTTAGCAGTTGGGTACACTGTGAAAGATACTCAAGCTTAGGTTCACAAGAAATTAAGAATGCGGCCAAACTCTGTTTGTATGATGAGAATTTCATGTCATTAGTCACCTTTTGGAGGGATGTCCTCTCTGGCTTCATGGAAAGTGGAGAATGTCTCATCAGCTCATCTCATACAGGTTTGAGGAGGAAACCTGTTCATGGCTGAGAATGGTCCAGTTCATGGCTGAGAATGGTCCAGGTTAACATTCGCTTAGCAAAAACAGGGAATAAGGGAAGTAGAATCCGTTCCCCTGTCTCATTCCCCACTAGACCTGCACAAGGGGTGTTATGAATGGGAGAGGAAAGAGGACAAGGGACACTGTTCCCCACAAAATGTCTTAGTGACACTGCGCATTTGTGTTGGTTTTGTGTACGTGAAATTACAGCGGGAAGCTGGGAGTTTTAAAGTGCCCACCTTTTATGTCCTGTTTAACAGAAAACTTTCTAAATCATTAGATGAATAATATATTAGTTCTATTAGTAAAATGTGTCTATAGATACCTAAATTTGATTTGTAGTACGTACTATGTGACTGTCTGGCATTGTTAATATTCTTTTGAGAGGATCATGGTAAAAGATGACGAAATGCTCTGTAGGGAGATGAATGAAAAGTAAATGCATTAGGAATAAAGGGACAGTAACAAAAGAGGAAAAGATGGATTAAAAAATAGGGGAAGTGGAGAGAAGAACAGGGAGAGAAGGCAAATAATCTTGTGATAATTAATAACCTTTAAAATAGTGTTAAACACTGAAACTCTCACTCTTTTCTATTTGATGGCTACAGAAGTTCCAGAAGATAAATATAGATCTTAGAAATTTATATTTAAAGCTCTCCTGAAAAACTTGGTTTTCATTTGAGTCCTGGTGTTTTACTCTCATTTCTCTTCTTCTGATTCTTGAGCACTAGGTGTGAATAGTGAGGAAAGGAACAGCACATGCCATTTTCAGTGAAAATATTTGACTTGGAGGTTGTGTCATACATCTGTCAGGACCGCAGAGTTTAAATTATCCTAAGGCTGTGTGGCACTCAGTCTGTAAGACGATACGTTCAGGCAAAACTGAGCCGACCACATTTTAACTTAAAGTGCTTTGGAAAAGTACAACTTTTAGAAAACTGTCGGTAAAGACAGAGACAGATATCCTTCTGAGTGGCATCTTTGATGCGGAAACTTAATAAAAAAACTTCAGTGTTGATAAAATTGTTTCGGAAATGATGTTTTGGCACTCCAGTGTCTGTGTTTCTGGAAACCTGACTGCATTCTGGAAGCTGAGGTTTGGGTGTATTATGCAAGGTATTTGTGGGCCTGCACGTCTTCTGAGAGCTGTACCAGCTGATTTATTAGTGTCTTCATCTGTCTGTTTTCTTCTTGGCTTCATTCTCTGAAGGCTCAGTATTTATCCGTAAGAAGTGGAAGCATAGAAGTAGCTCATCTTTGTACTTGTTTTTCCCCCAGTCTGTGTTGATCAGACTTTAATTTGTCCATACAGAAATTTCAGAGACTTCAATAAGTTTATATGTATTGTAGCCCCTCATCCCTTCCTAGCAGATCTGTAACTTGCTCTTTCTTATCTGTGATCAGAGTTGGCCAGACATGATTCAAAGGGATGTTTTTGTTAGTTTGCTAGGGTGCATGTAATGTTGCACTAAGGTGGCTGCTGGGATTGCAGCAATTCACAGAGGCTGTTGTGATTTTTCTAAAGGAAGATATTTGTCCTTTTTGCTGGCTTTTTTTCTATAAGACAGAAAAGATAGTAAGTAATTTACATTATCATTGCAGAATCTATACCTGTTCTTTGAATTTATTTATATTCTCTACCTCTATATAATTCCTGACACTTAAAAGCTGTGCTCATTCTTTTTTTTTTCTTCAATCTTTCGTTTAACCCCCTCCATCACCACCAATTCTGGTACATTTTCCTTTCTGATAAAGGTTGAATGGTCACACTTCTGTTAATTTCTTAAGTGACTGCTGAGGCTCTGAATATGAGCGTATGCACATTTGCTAGGCTGGATGAATCTCTGCTACGATACCCAAATAATCATCTGTCTCTTCTAGTATTCAGATACTATGGTGATGGTCATAATAATAAGTCTCCATTTGTTAACTAAATGATGTCACTACATTACGGAGTTATAATACGCTGTTATAAAACATAGACAAATTTAAGCCTTTGTTTTGTATTTTGGTTTGTTATAATTATTGTCTAGTCTTTTGCATTAGATTTCTTACTGACTTTGAATTATTTTATGGTTGTTTCCATGACCTGTTCATTTTAAGGATGTCACCAGCAGCTATCTTTGCGTTATTTGTTGCCCAGGCCTAAGTAATCTTAGCCGAAATGGCCTGAAGTAAGAGACTTTCTTCCATTACTGAACATGCTGAAATTGTTCTGTTGGAGCTGATTAGGAATAAATAGGAATTTGAGATCCAGAAGACTTTCAGTATACCCCAAAAGGTTAATCTCTTGCATCATTCAATAGAATTGAAAAGAGTTGCCTTTTGCCTTGGTCCATCCTGGAGTTATTCTCTTGGAGAAAGAACTGTGATAAGTCCCAACATCTATGATTCTATGATCGTCAGTAGGAGAAGTTACTTAACTGATTAATAAGACTTCTCCAGTCTCTCTGCTTTGGCAATATTACTTACATTTTAACTTCCTGAAATGGAACATTCTTCGAGGTGTTTACTCTATCCTCCTGCAAACACAGGAATATTTTTTTCCAAATATAGATATGTTCCAAGCATCTCTTAATTTAGATTATAGTAGTGACTAAATGGCCATTTACTGAAATGCAGTCCAGATATAAAAGCAAACTTTAAATCACACTGTAATTTAACAGATTTTTTTTTCCCCCTGACCGTTTCAATTTTTGAAGACAACTGCTTTGTGCAAGGCCCTTTGAAATACTTAAAACTGAGAAAAAATGTTAGCTCTTAAGGCTGTGCAAGGAGCGTGACTTAATTATGGTACAGAAAGTCTGAGATGGTCAAATGAAGCTCTGTTTTACTCTCAGTTTTAGCTAAACCTTATATATTGGTTTGTTGGATTTGAGATACTTAGCATTCTGCAGTTTAGGTATGTATGCTTTTTGCTTTTAAACTTTAAGTACTAGTGTTCTAAATGGTAAACTACTGCTTATGCATATCTTAACAGGGAGAGGGCTGGAGGCGAGGGCAGGCAGACTGGCTGGCATTCCTTGTCCCTGTCCTTCTCTCTTCTCAGCATTGCAGCTTAATTCAGCATGGTTTCCTTCTGTTCTCGTGTTCCCTTTGAATCAATTCTGATCTCATGAATGATCAGTGCACTAAAGGTGTATTGCAACTTAATTTTTTGTATTTATTCTTTATTTCATTTTTATCTTTGTAGATATTTATACAGATAAAAAATACAGTAAAATTACAGAGGAGGAAGTTAAGAGAATGTTAGAAGCTTTCTTAAAGTGCTTAGTTCCACATACCTTGAGTGAAAGGAATTCTTAATTACTGTAAATTCTGTTTATATCTGCAGTTTGGTATTGATGCGAATGCAGTCGTCTGAAAGTTACATTGATGCATGTGAACAGGACGAGTAGAAAGCTTGCAGGGCTTTCTACTATGTATTTAACTGGTTTTATAGTGTTAATATGGAATTTCTCATGAAATAAACAACTTTTTAATGAAAAAATGTAAACTATTTTTAGTAATTTTATAAGCACCTTTTTATCTCCACCTGCAACCTCATGAAAGAATTTTAAAAAAAGCGTGCTAGCATTAGAACTCATTTTGTTAATAGTGCACAAATATGAACAGCTTGAAAATACTGAAGACGAGCCAAGGTGGCCCTTTAAATAGTTTAGAGATGCTTAGTTTTGAGTGTCTCTTTATTTCATGTTGTAGTGCTTAATCCTTTTATTTACTTGTCATGTAAATTTGTCTACATTTTTTAATTTTTTTTGCTTTTGACTCCCCAGGTGGCCTAGAACATTGGCAGGCATCACAGCATACCTGCTGTGTACACGTTACTCTGCTGGCAGTGGGATATATCCTGGCAACTCACAAGATGAGAGAAGAGCCTGGCGCAGATGCGACAGGGGAGGGTACTGGGCAGAAGAGGACTATTCCAGGTGCCAATATGCAAATGATGTGACTCGAGTTCTTTATATGTTCAATCAGGTAATTTGTGTGTTGCTGTAAGATCAAACTCTTTAGTGAAAATAAAACTTCAAAAGTCTGTTTCTCCATTTTTTTAAGCTGGTAATACTGGTGGTCTAGATGAATTATGATGAACATATGCTTCTGAGTACAACACTAGAACTTGTAAGTCTCTGTTAAGAGTTTAATATCTATTTGGAAATTTTTTTTCTTTGGTGTACTTGTGTAAAGCATAAGAGAATGGTACTTGTCATGATTGTTCTTGTCAACTGGATGCCCTGTCCTGCCCACATGCTATAAAGGAAAAAGGCAGGCTGAAGTTGTGATGGGGAACAGCTATTTTCATTATAATAATAGGGAATAGTCAAACTCTGCTCTGCCTCTGTTGCTGTAGACCTCTTAATAGACTCGGTCTGACTGATAGTGAGTATTAACTAGGCTTCTCTAATCTGGTAGCACTCACCAGGATACAAGAGAGTATTCTATATTTTAAATGTAGCTATGAAGCAAATTTTTTTCAGCTCCAAACTCCTTTTGAGGCTTATCTTTAGTTAATGCATACTTTCATAAATACTGTTCTGCAGTCATGTACCTGTGCAGTGATGTACCCAATGTTGTATGTACAGGCACTCTATTGTAAAATACTCCATAAAGCTTTGGACCTCTGGTTTAAGCTTGGTGTGTTCCAGTGTGTACTGTCAGATCACTAGCATTAGTGCACCAAGTGAAACTCTGGGGATATGAGAATGTTTTTTGGTGTGGTGGTTTTTTGGTTGGAAGGGGGGTGTGTGTGGAGGGGGTTTTGGTTGGTTGTTTTTGTTGTTTTTGCGGGGGTTTTGTGGCTTTTTGGTGGTTCTTTGTTTCTTTTGTTTTGGTGTTTGTTTTGTGGTTTTGTTTTTTTGGTTTTTTAATGGTACAGCTATGCCACCTGAGTTGATGATGTTGGTAGCACCACCCATGTTTAACATGGGCCATGGTGCTTGACTGACCCCAGAGGAGGATTACTGTGTTGTGTGTTCAGAGTGTTTCAGTGTGTGTGTTCACATTCTTTTAGAGAAAACTTCATAGTGTGTGTCAGAAGCACCACAGCCCCTAACTGGGACAATCAGGATCTAAACTGATATTTGCCCTTTGGAAGTCTCCAATTTATACCCATGGTGAAGGTCTGACATCCAGTGGCTTGGGCTAAATCTAGTTTGAGGTGAAAGCTTTGAAATGGATATTGCGAAGATGGGCTGTTGCTGACATGCTCTGTGTTCAGTTACTTATTAATGCAGACGAAGCTTTTTATCTTCCTGCTATGGTTCCCTGAGGACCAGCAAGCACAGGTGTTAGAAAGGTGGAAAGGGTGGGAGGGAGGGAGAGAAAGGGAAAGGACTGCCTGTTCTGGTCCAAGTTAAACTTAGGGGTTGACATAACTTATTTGTGGTCTGCTGCTTTTATGTTTCTAGCACTAGAGGTGCAGGCCCATGCCTTGGTCATAAGAAACATGTTTGAGGGCTGAAAAGTGGGGTGGTGGTGCTTAATGCCCAGTTAGCAGGTGGGAGATGAAGCGGGTTGGGGATCCATTTTTTTATCCCTCTGTGGGACACAGCAAGGTGGAGTGTTTGCTTATTGGGAGCTTTGCTGCTGCTGGTTTGCTTTTTCATCACCTGGGAATTCACATTTTCCTGGAAAGCCTGTAACAGCTCAACACTCCTCCTGCATCTGTACTGTAGCCCAGCTTTAGAGTTGCAGCTGCCCAAGAGCCTAGATTGCTTCAGCCTGTTACAACTGCTTTTAGTTAGCCAACATCTATCAGGTTGTGGAAGAGTGTTGTCAGCTTTATGTTAGGAGGTTTAAAATGTGAGGGTCAGGTTGGTATCTTCAGAAAAGGAGAAGTAGTACAATTTCCATGTGTGAAATAGATAATTTCCTATTATCTGCCTAAAAATACATGCACATAGGTTTGCTACACTGAAATAGAGGTGTTTTTTTTGTTTGTGGTTTTTTATTTTTTTTTTTTTTTGGGGGGGGGGGGATGTTTTTGTTTGGTTTTTAAAGGGATAAGTGTCATGTTTTGGTTTTAGGAGTTGTTTTTACTCATTAGGGCCTTCCTCTCTTTTTATGTGTTACACCTGGAATTTTAGTGGTATTTTGCACAGAAATTTATTGTCTCTGAGACTAATATTAAATGTAATATTATTATAAGAATCTTTAGAGCCTTCAAACACAGATAGTTGAGCTGTTTTGAATATTAGAACTCTGCCGAGCAATTTAAATGAAATAGAGGTCTACGTTTAAAATGGAGTGAAATCTTTGTAACGTTTACACAAGTACATTTATACTTCACTGTTCTTGTTTGTCTAGCATGCAGGTATAGTTTTAGGTGAAAAAAAATTCATGCTTAAAGAGAAAGTTCAAAGAAATTATATAGAATATCTGAATTTGAAAGTTGACTTTGTTCAGTGTGTTATGACTTTAAATTTTGTTTACATTTTTAAATGCATGACTTATTGTTTTGGGAAAAAAATTATTTTCCATTAGTGGCATTCAAATCTATGTACAAGTGCTAAGACCAGCAGTTACATATATATAGTTGTGCTTATGTGGCACAGATCTAGTCTGCCCTTCTGAATTTGCAGTCTGTACACTGAAAAAACGAGAGCTGGGACATCTCTAGTTTGGATTATCACAGATAAACAGCATCTGAACATGAGCTGATAACATTTGCACAGCTTTCCACTGTACTATGTGAAATTTCCCATTTTTGGTCCCTGTTAGCTCAGGCATGGTGAGGTTGCATACTATTTAGAGAAGAATTCTCCAGCATGGTGCTTGTTTCAGGAATGAAGTCATAAGCTTTGTCACAGAGAGGATCTATTTTATAGGGTGGGTTTTTTGTGTGTGTTCCATTCCAGATGCTTTCTGTAATTACAGAATCAAGAGTGAATGCTACAGAATGGTGTGTTTGAATTTCTTTTGGCTTCTTTTACAATAAAATGCCATATTTTAGGAGCTTAGCATTGTCATGCCTAAGCTCTGGTGAAAAGCAAAACAAATATTTGACAGGACTGTCTTCCCCACCTCCCCCACCCCCCCTCCACCTTTTCTTGGTGCAAGACCTCTGTCCCTTCTAGGATAACAGGACAAGACCCAGTTTCTGGCTGCAGGTACAAATGCTGGTTCTCTGGCTTGTAGAAAATGTTTTTGCTAACCGTTAAGGTGGTAGTACCTGGCTGCTTAAAACACTGTGATCCCTGTGGACATTGCTGTCGTCTCTGGGAAAACGCTTATTTATTAATTGCTGAAGTGTTGCCTCTATTAATTAGAGTACTTAATTTTCATGTCTTCAAAATGCTTGTGTTTGTTCTCTGTGTAGATGGCGCTCAACCTTACTAATGCAGTGGCAACAGCAAGACAGCTCTTGGCTTACACTGTTGAAGCAGCAAACTTTTCTGATAAGATGGATGTCATTTTTGTGGCTGAAATGATAGAGAAATTTGGAAGATTTGCTGAAAAATATAAAGAGGTAACTGGATAATTTGCCATCACTTTAAAGATAATCAAAGTGTTTGTCCTTAAGTGTTCTGAGCAGTGAAACCTTCTCAACGTTAGATGCAGGCACTGAGTTAGTAGTTTATCAGATTCTATTCCATGTTTTTGTTTGTTTAGTAGGTCCCTGAAGTTGCTGACCCATGGTCACAGACTTTGCATTCGCGCTGAGATGATCCAGCATTCACTGGACCTGTAATGTGAGTAACACCTCTGGTCAGCACTGGAGCAGGGAGATAGGTACAGTAAGTCTGTTTTTATTTAATATGGAGTGGGTCACACAGGTTTTCATTGGTATGTTCTTATCTAAAAAAATACAAATAATGAAAGCCTCAGAGATCCTCTCAATAATGAATAAAACAAGACTTCTTCTCCCCTCCCACCATGGTAGGCTGTTTTTATTCAGTATTGAGCGGTATCTCTAAGGTTTGCAGTATTCCTATATCTTACAGGATATAAGACAAGACATTAAAACAAAATCTTAGAGAACGCTCATTGTTGGGGAGAAAAATGTGAGTGAGTGAATAATCCCACAAGTGGGTAGGAACTCTCTGTTTCACTGCTGAACAGAGGTTATATTGATCTCACTGTACAGTGCATGTTGGGAAGTTGGAGACACAATGCCTCAATTTTAAAATTGCAAGAAAAGAAAAAAGAAAAGAGAGGAAAAAAACCCAACCAAACACCACCAACAAAACATCAACAAAAAAACCCAGTCAAATTTCCCTGTCCACCTTCAGCAAACCATAAATGCTGGTTGCAAATTCTTTGCAAAATTCCTTGGATAATTTTCAGGCTAAATCTCCTTTTTTCAAAATCATAGCTTGGACTTCTTTTGTGTATTTTAGAATTAGACAAGTAGTTCATTAAATAGCTGGTTTTGTACCCAGTCGAAAATAGAAACATGTTTTCTATTGTGATATGTTACATTGTAAGGATATTCTTTTCTCAGCTGTGATTTATTGTCTGTAGAGTGAACGCAATCTGTCATTGCTTTGCCATGATTGAAGGAAATAGATGATATGAAAAAAATCTAAGTTAAATTCCGAAGTAGTTTTGGTCTTAGACGATGTATTTTTTTCTCTTAATTGGTTTAATCTGAACTCAACCTTTTGATTTGCTGATATATTCAAGGAACATGAGTTCAATTTTATGTAATAATTTGTAGAAGCTATTAATAAGACTTAGTTATTTCTTATTAGGTATTAGTCTACAAACTTTATTGACACTCTATTCCCTTATACCATCTTATTATTAGTACTTTAGTTTGTGTTACAGTAGCTATTTTGAAAGATAAATGCTATAAAAAGCTTCATTTAATAGCTTTTTCTTGTCAGAAGAAGAAACAAACTCAAGACAAATGTTCAGAAAGTTCTTAGCAGATTGTCTGAAGTTAGAATGCAGTTGGAAAAGCTTGCGTGTACCTTGATAAGCCGTGGAAAGAATAATGTGTAACAGTTTTTAGAAGTATGAAACGACTTGAGTCCTGTGACTTCAGACTCTTAATATTCATAATTTATTATAAACCCACCATTTGTTGATGTGTAAAATATGTTACCAGTTTTCAAGTAGTAGGAAGTTATAAGAAGCATCTTCAATGAATTTCACTTTGATTTGTTCTTGAGAATTTAATGAAAAGGGCTACAGCCTGCAAATGCTGCTTAAGGCTCTGTGTTGGCTGTTGAGAATGTTTACTGATTGTTGCTTCTGTCCTTAAAAGAGACAGTTCTTGGAACGGTAAATGTTTTTACTGTTCTTGCCTTTTACTGTTCTTGCCTTTATTCGTAAAGATTTTTTTGAAAGTACAACACATTACTGTGTTCACTCCTTATGAGTAATATTCTGAAAAGAGATTGGGAAGCCTGGATGGTAAAGATGAGGTCTTCCCCGCCCCGTCTGTCTTTACACAGAAAATTCCAGTCCCTAAATTTAGGCACTGTGAATTGCATTTCAGTCAATTCAACTGGGAAATGCATATACCTTCACTTTTAGTCCAATATTTGTCACTTTCTTAAATGTTGTGAAAATCCAGTATAGGTCAATGTTGTCAATACAGGTGCTCATTAATTTTGGCAGAGTTGTGGCCTAAATAAATTAATTTCTTTTATAGTTTTTATGTTTGTTGTACAGAAGGCAGGGTAGGGAGTGTGAGTATAAACTTGTAACAGTGTAATCGGTGATTTGAAAGCAGCTCTGGTACCTGTGAGCACTTGCTGTCTGTCTCATGTGTAACCTGCAACCTAACAGAGTTCATGCAAAATTCAAGGCAAGCAAGGAAGGGGGCAAAGAAAAGGCAGACGTAGTGAAAGGAAGAGAAGCAGAAGGGTTGTGTGCTAATTTTTGCCCATATTACTCTTTTGTTATTATCTTCCCCCATATACACAAACTGCATTATTGCTGATTTATAGGTTTTTGGTTTTTGTTTTTGTTTTTTTTTAATTTTAGGTTTAAAGTTGATTATAAATAGTCCTTTTAAATAACTAGTACAGTAGAATGTGGAGTATTACACTCTTTGCTTTTAATGAAATACTTGTATTTCTTATGGTTTTGTTTTCTAAGTGTAATGTAAACAGGCAAATTACATTGGCATAACATTTTTCTTGGATGGAGGTAAATGTCTGAGTTAAAGTATTTCACTATTTCAACTTGACAAGCGGTGACTGAGATAGGAACAACCAATTTCTTTTTGCTTTTTGTGCTGACAAGTCACTTTGTATTTTCTGATAATGATCCTACTTGATAAACACTTTCAAAGATATAAAATAGTGTTATTTCTCTTCCCTGTTAGCTTGGTGACATGATGGTGGACATAGCAAGTAACATTATGTTAGCTGATGAACGTGTTCTGTGGCTGGCACAAAGGGAAGCCAAGGCTTGCACTAGAATTGTTCAGTGTCTACAGAAAATTGCTATGTATCGGCTTGCAAATGGAGCTCAAGTTTATTCTACTGTGAGTATAAATTTATTTATTTAGAAGACATTTTGCTGGCTCTTGAGTTTCAATAGCTTTTTATTTTTCTTAATAGATGTTGGCATTATCTGAAATGCCTACTATTTCTGTAGGGAGAAGAGAAATACTCTGAACAGATTTATCCCTGCCAGATAAACAGAAACAGTTTTCTGAGTAGGTTTTTTTTTTTTTCTGTTATGGCAGAGAATCTCTTTAAGATTATTTATTATTCTTCCTGTGGAGTGTAAAATTATTTAATGTTTGATTTTTGTTGTCACAGTATTCTCCAAATATTGCTCTTGAGGCTTACGTAATAAAGGCGGCTGGTTTCACTGGGATGACATGCACCGTATTTCAGAAAGTGGCTACATCTGACCGTACAGGACTCAGTGATTATGGGAGAAGAGATCCAGATGGAAATCTAGATAAACAATTAAGCTTTAAGTGCAATGTTTCAAACACACTGTCAAGTCTGGCTTTAAAGGTTGGATACTCATTGTTTCCTTATTGACTTTTTAGTAGTATCTTACATATGAATCATGTGGAAAGCAAGCTTATATTATTAATTTCTAATGTTAAAGTAGCATTTTTACATAACACAGAATGATTCTGACAAAACATAATTAAAGTGACAAAGGATAATAAAGTTTGATTATAGAATAATTTTTTAATGGACACAATTTTTAATGAGTAGGTGTGGTTTTCTTTATTAAAATGTCTTAATTTGAAAGATGCTCTCAGACCTTTTCATAAGTATGGAAATTGAAATGCTCCCTAGTTCGTAATAATCCTTGGCTTTATTTTGCTTTTTGCCCTCATTACATATTAAATCAGATATTACCTGTCTCCTTAAATATCTGAAATAGTCTGCTCAGAGTGATACTGTAATTAAGCATGAAGTAGAAAACGGACCTGAAAGGTTACTTTTATTTGTGTGTGTGTACATGTACACACAGGTGTTTTCATTCTGTACACACCCACTTCCTCATATGCCATAAAAGTATCTTTTCAGTTATGTTCCCTGGCATAACAGTTTGCTTTTATCATTTAATGTGCTTGAACATCACTGCAGGGTGTATATTTGAAATTATATTTATGTAATTCTATGATATTATATGCATGCTTCCCTAACCTTAACTTTTAAAAAAAGAAAGAAAAGTGTTAAGATTCAACTACTTTATCATGGATTACTTGAATGCACTGTCATATAGGCTTGTCCCAGTACGTAGTCTGGTAAATACTTTCATCTCTACACTGTTCAGTTGGAGGAGTTGCTAATTTAATCTCTGAAGAATTTCATTTTCTCTGTAAAAAAAAAAAAAAAAAAAAATGTTTTTTTCTAGAACACAATTGTAGAGGCTTCTATCCAGTTGCCAGCATCCCTTTTCCCCCAAAAGCAAAAAAGAGAAATCAGACCAGCAGATGAATCTGTCTACAAGCTTCAGCTTATTGCATTTCGCAATGGAAAGCTTTTTCCAGCAACAGGGAATTCAACGAATCTGGCTGATGATGGGAAACGTCGTACAGTTGTAACACCAGTTATTCTTACCAAGATAGGTTTGTTTTTTGTTATTACTTTTTTGGTGGTTTTTAAAAATAAGAAACAATTTTACTCCTTTTTTGTGACTAATATATATCTAATAAAAGGTTTTTAGCATCTAAATGTATTACATGTTGAGAAATTTACGTGCAAATACGTTTCTTTTGTAACAGATGGCTTAAACCTAGCCAGTCACCACATTCCTATAAATGTGACACTGCGGCGCATTGCGCACGGAGCAGATGCTGTTGCAGCTCAGTGGGACTTTGATCTACTGAATGGACAAGGGGGATGGAAATCTGATGGCTGTCGCATTCTTCTGTCCGATGAAAATATTACTACCATTCAGTGCTACTCCCTTAGCAACTATGCTGTTTTAATGGTATGGCACTTAAAATTACATGTCTCTTTCTGGAACTTAAACATATTCAAAAATATTTTTAAAACTCTATTTTAAAACTGTTTGTTTTGGGTTTTGTTGATTGGTATTTTCCTTGCATTAAAGAAAATGAGCATTCCCACGTTCCATTTCACATAAAACTAGACGTAAGAAATAAAACTAAATCTTTTGCTTGTGTTGATATAAATGTTGATGTAAGATGAGGTTAAGTGGAATTGCTGAATATACTAGACACAAAAGAATTTTCATATGAAAAGTACTCTGTTGTAGGAAGCCATTTTAATGAGCTACTTAATTAAATGGGCTTTTATGAACTTTAGTCTAATAATAACAGTTTAAAATAAAGAACAGTAACAGTTGAAAAAAAACCTTCTCTGTGTTAGATTAAATTTGTTAGCTTTGTCTGCTGACAGGAGTGTTTTCCCAGGTTTGTTTTTTCTTTGTTGCCCATAACCAGAAATAGCTATTTCACTGCAGATTAGCTACTCATTCACTAGTATGTAGAACTGTTACAGAAGACATAGATTGAAAAAGGAAAAAAAAAAAACAACAAACCACTTAGCTACTATCCAAAATATTTTTGAAACATTGCTTAAGAAATAGTATCTGAACTCTACTCTTAGCATATTGATGTTAATAAAATGGTTAACATACTTTTATGTAAACATACCTGGAAGAAAGAGGATTCCTTTGTAAGGATGAGTGCATGAGAAGTTGCTATTTTTGTTTTGCAACTCCAATTTTAAAAAATCTTCCTCTTAAGAGAATTAAATAATAGAATGCCAGAAAGCTATACATAAATAAAACGAAGATTTACATGCCAACTTTTTTTAAAGAGCTCAGAGAGCAACTTTTCATTTTACCTCCGAAGGTACTATCTTAAATTACTTCAAACTGTTATAATCCTACAGTTCCTTTCTTTCATACTTTTAAAATAGATAATCCTTTACTAAAACATAACAGTATTCTTTAAATCTTTAATTAAAATTAAACTTCATTTGTCCATGTAAAGAACTATGCTTTAAATTGGTCACATTCCTGCCATCTGGAGGAAGAAAAATGAAGAGCATAGTCAATCTGCTGCTGTAAATGACTATTTCTAAATTAATACATGGTAGGATTATAATCGCTATCTTACTGTGAGCTATACAGAGAACTATTGACAATCAGAAATCAAAAAAGTTAGAGGAAGGGGCAGCTTTCTTCCTTTTCTGCCAGTGGCTCTCATTCTACGCTTGCTCAAAACTGTTATTCCTTAAATATTTAGCTACTTCCCAAAATTTAGGCTGTGGGGACTGGAGAGGAGGGGGTAGGTGGAGGAGGATGGAGCAGGTGGAGGAGGACGGAGTAATGTTCATCTGTTAGATGTTCTTTGCACACAGTTAATTCAGTGCTAAAGCTCTGGATGTCTAAGTAGCTGCTGAAAAAGGTTTTAATAATGCCTATCCATATATTAACTAAAAAGGCCATAGTAGCCTGTTTCGTGGGTAGACTCTCATAGTGTTGTGAAAGTCTGGGTTCTGGTCCCAGCCTCATAGGAAATTTGTTTTGGGTTCAGTTCTAGAAGTTTGGCTTTTAATTCAGCAGTTGTCATTAACATCAAATACATGAATAGCAGTGGCAGGAGGGACCTGAACTCAATATTCCATCACCCTGGCTGGATGGCACATGAGATAACCAGAGTTATTTCAGTCTTTTTTAGTCTACTTTAGAACATATGTACGTAGAAGAAAGCAAGTTGTCATGTACTGACCTGTCGTTATGCATTTCAGAACGTAATGTGAAGTTTTCTCTGATAAGGAAACCTGTAACTGCGTGCCTAGTTTTATAATCCAGTGATTTAGGAAGATAGTTAAAAAATTTTGTAATTATTTGTAAATCATTTTAACCACTGTTTAATAATAGAAGAGATAACCAGGAGGCTCAGCTGAATTTTTTTATTATTACAGGCCTGCAGCAGAGGAAAAAACCCAGCAATGGTAGTTGAGAAGAAACAAGAGTTCTGCTAGTTGGCTAGAAACACCCCAATGTTGTTCTTAATGTCACCTCTACTGTTACTTTACTGTCGTTCTTTTTTATTAAATTATTATTTAGGATCAGTTTAGCTCAGAAATAACATTATTAGCTCTCCGTACCTTTAGTAGCTCTGACTAAAAATGTCAGTGCAATCGGTAAGAATTCCAGTGACTTAGTGATCTTGGGTCGAGGCCTTTGCTAGGCTAGGCATACTGAGTTTTCTCAGATGTTTTAGAAGATAATTGTAAATCTTGCCATTTTGTAGCTCTTGTTCTTCAAGTTTACACCAATACCTGCGTGATGCCTCGTTTCACCGATCTGGAAGCAGCAACCTTAATTCTCCTACAGTCTCCATTCTCCGATACTCACCGACTATGTGTGACAATACATTTGCTCAGGCTTGTAACAGCAGTGAGTTTCTGGGGATCTCCAGCTGGATAACAACCAGGCCATGGGTAGTGTTGAAATCAGATGACACTGGCTGCCTGAGGCATTATATCTTATGATCTTTCCCAAAGTGTTTTTTACAGGTGCCAAAGAAAACCAAATACATAAAAATCTAACTGATAATCTGATTAAATTAGTTTGAAATGAGGTTGGTGAGTTAGTTAGGAATAACAAACTTGTATTCTGATGAAAGAACAGTTGAAGGAGTGGCAAAGAGACTGCTGACTCTAATTTAATTGTAAGCCTCAACTCAAGAACTCTTCTGTCTGTGAAATCAGATTACCTGTCTTAACCTTAAAAATAGATTGTATAACACTGATTTTTCTCAAAACAAACTGAAACTTCCCCCTAATGTTCTGCTGTTCTCTGTGAATGCCAAATTTGTTCTGCTTTCCCCCAGCACACTTTTGAACTTTGCCAGCTCTAGAGGTTTAAGAGTGACTTACTCAGAATTATAGGTGAGAAGTTTCTGTATCCTGTCTGTTCAGAAAAGTTATTTTTAATAGATTTTTCCACTGATCTTAGTTAAGCAAATTTGTTTTATTTTGTGCTGGGCAGGACTGAAGGGGATCTTTTCGGTGTTCATTGCCATTATGAAAATGGAACCCTAGTAAATTTCAACTGCAGCCAAACAGAATTATTTCTTCTTGTTACTCTTGTTAGTAAATGAAAATGTTACTCCTTAGATGTTATGTGAAATACTGATGTGCTTTAACAGTCCAAGGTTCTGTTTCATGTCTAATTCTTGAGTAATATTTTGACAGGTGGTTTCAGAAAATGTGAACGATGCTAAAGAGCTGTTGAATTCTATTTGAGTTATCAGCTATCTATTCCAATCGAGCAGTAATCATAGAATAACAGCCTGGTAGGAACATCTGGGTGTCATTTGGTCCAATTACCTGCTCAAAGTTTGATCAGCTTCAAAGTCAGATCATACTGCTCCAGGTCATATTCAGTCAAGCTTTGAGTATCTTCAAGAACAGAGATTACTCTCTGGGCAGTATGCGACCACTTTCATCAGACTTTTTTTTCTTGTATCTGATCAGAATTTTCCACATTGCTGGTAATGTCCATTGCCTCTCATCATGTCATCGTTCAGCTCCAGTAAGAGCTTGACTCAGTCTTCTTTATACCATCCCAGTAGGTAGCTCAATATAATAATGAGATTTCTCCCATCTTCCTTTCCTTCTTAAAGGTGAACAGACCCAGCTTTTTCAGCCTCAGGCATGGTCTGCTTCATCCTGCTGGTCATCCCAGCGTCCTGATAGACTCACTCCATCCAGTACGTCGGTGCCTGCCTTGTACTGGGGAGCCTCAAACTGAGGACTGCTCTGCAGAGGTGGTCTCAGAGCGACCACTTCACCCGCTTGCTGTGGTTTTGCTAGTGCAGTGAGCCGTGGACGCTGCTGGCTTGTCAGCTTTCGTCTGCCAGTACCCTCGGGTGGCTCTTTGGTTGTTTTCCATTCAGGCCAGTGCCCAGCCTGTACTGTTGCATGCATGGGATTATTCCATCCCAGATGTGGACCTTTTCACATTTTCCTTTGCTAAATATCATGTTTTTTCAGCCCATTTCTCTGGCTCATCAACATCCCTCAGTGTTCTCCAATCTATTGGTCAGTCTCCCCAGTCTATAGCATCATCTGCAAGCTTGCTGAGGGCACTTTCTGTAATGTTCTTTGGGTAACTGAAACACGCAGTTCTACATGCTATACATGAAAGTATTTTAAGAAGAAAATGGGGTGTGTCTATAAGCTGCTAACTTATATATGCTAATTCAAGCATATACGAAGTTTAAGCGTTCTGTAAGATGTGTGGACTGCGTTTGCAAAGGTCAGCCAGGATAGCAGATAGTTGTGGAAGAAAGCCAGGAACATCAAATAATAAATAATAGGAGGGTTGGAGAAGGTTCTTGTTACTTCCTTTTTTTGTGTCTACCATTTCCCCCAGCCCCACAAAATGAAGACGTAAGGTGGACTAATGTAAATTTTGTTTTTGTTGTCAGGACTTGACAGGAGCTGAATTGTATACGCAGCCAGCTGATCTTTTGCATCCAGTAATTTACGCCACTGCCATGGTTTTGCTCATGTGCCTGTTAATGATCATAGTCAGTTACATATACCATCACAGGTATGAATCAGAATAACTAGACTGAAAAAATTTAATTTCCTAATGCTTAGGACTGCTTTTTGATAGGAACATGATGTAGTAATTTGCATTTGGGTTTTTTCCTTATAAAATTTGTTGATGGAAACTGACAGTTAAGCAAGTAGTTATTTCATCTATTTTTGAGTATGACAGATTAGCCCTCGTAACTATGTATCTCTCTAATGCTTCACTTTTGCTTCATGATGAAAGAAGAGACCACTCAAGAATGGTGGTTGAATTTAACAAACTCTTCAGCCTTTTACAGTTCTGTTGATGTGAAAGGTTGAAGCCTAAAATTTTTGAATCGGGCCCCAAACAGTTGTATAAAGCTAGTTAATAGGAGGGTGTGTTAATTTCTTGTGATGAAGACCAGAGATTATATTTGATTACAAAGTATGTGGTAGTCAAACAATCATTAACAGTAATTATGCCTCATTTATCACAAGTGTATCTTGCTAGTTTATGCAGGACAATAATGCAGCTGTGTTTTATGTTGTCTAATTTGTTTCTTTTAACAGTGTGATCAGGATCAGTGTAAAAAGCTGGCATATGCTAGTTAACCTGAGCTTTCATATTTTCCTGACATGTGTGATGTTTATTGGAGG
>KL277022.1:0-13630 GCA_000699545.1 Podiceps cristatus | reverse complement strand
GGAATGCCAGCATTTGCCAAGCAGTAAGTAAACACGCAAACACTTGAAAAAATTAGTTACCAGTTTCATACTCCTATGTATGTATACACTGCCCTTGCCTCCTACAGAGCAGTAGTATTGTACAGGCATTTTCATCGGGATGTAAAATTTAGACCAAAAAATCGATCTTCCTTTTTTTTTTTTTTTTTTACCTTAAAGATTTCTCTTATATTTTCATCCAGCCTTGAAGATAAAACTAGTTTGGTACTTGAAAACAGGAAACGTATTTTCAGAAGTGCAACAGATTTTTTTTTTTTTGCCCAAAATACTATCACACAAAAGAAGTTTTACCTGTTTGTTTTATTTGTGAGACTTATTCTAGAATTGGTTTATAGGCCTGTATGTAGCCTTTATAGATGATGTGAAAGCTGATTTCCACAGGTATTAAAATATTTCTTTCCATTTGCTCAGTATAACCTGGAGGGAGAGAGAGGTGTTTCAAGTCAAAGACCTATGCTTTCTCTAAAAAACCATCACAAGCTTTATTGAGACTTGTTGCTTTGGAATGATATCTGTGAAATTCTTTTAACTTTTTCTTTTTTCCATCCATTGATTCATAAAATTAATTCTAATCTGTCATCGTAATATTCCATAATGCTTTTAGTTCGAATTTACAGCAGTTATTAGGTTGATGGTTCAAAGTGTAGCAATAAAATACGTCCCTGATCTTTCTCCTACAGATATAAAGAGTGCTAGTCTGTGCGCATGGGTGTGTGTGTGCACACACGCATGTGTATGTATGGAGATGAGGAAATAGTTTGACCAAGTGTAATCTTTATTCCTTGCATTCTTGGAGACAGTACTCCAAGAGAAATCCTGTGATATGGATGGATTGTTTTGAGTTGGGCCTTTACTGGTCACTGAAACGAGCAAAAAGCCCACCTCCAGTCATTGTAACAGAAACTGGTGTCACCTCGTCTGTGCACGTGTGCCGTCATTTAAAGGATATATGAAACCTACTTCCAGTCACTTCATCTTCAGTGTTGGCTAATAAGTAAGGAAATACCGGACAACCAGGTTGTGCCTTTCCTTCAGAAAACTCCAGGGATTTGGGAATTCCTGGAACTTCTAAGAAAGCAATGCTCCATTTATAAAATATTGCAGTTGTAAAAGGATCTGACAGACAACCATTTTCTTAACAGTAGTACCTGGTCAGTCTGTGAGGATGACTTTGCATTAATGTTTGGGTCATTAAATATTCCAAGTGTGACACTTCCTTTTTTTTCTTTTTTTTTTTTCTTTTTTTGCATGATGCTAAATTGCTGATTAGTCTGTTTGCTGCCTGTATTTTGCTTCCTGCTACATAGTTACGACAGTATCATTAGCTTGCTGTTCCCTTACTTGTTTCAATTTCAATAGTATCTGTAACACAAAACATTTTAAAGTTGTGTTTCTTAAAATACAGTTTCCTAAAGTGTATGATTGATATGCAACATTAGAAATGTTGGCCAGCAAAGTTCTTCCTGCGTTAAGCTTTCCGTCCACTAGAGGCAACTGCAGCTGTGCAGCCTTTCCAGACTCAATTGATACGAAGATGGGTTTGCATAACATATTCTACTTTTTGAAAACCACAGTGAGTTGGCATTTAGAGCAGTCATAGTAAAATAAGAGAGGTTTTTTTTTTCCCTCAAACCCTTGAAATATCCTTACCTTCCATTGAAAACTCAGGCTTCAAGCAAGTTGTGTGTTAAATGATTATTTTTTTTAACTCGGTAAAAGGGAAACGTGTGGGGGTTCAATTTCTCTTTTTTTTTTTTTTTTAAAGGTTGGGATAGTTCTCCATTATTCCACTCTTGCGACAGTGCTGTGGCTGGGAGTGACCTCTCGTAATATTTACAAGCAAGTAACCAAAAAAGCAAAAAGATGTCAAGATCCTGATGAGCCACCTCCTCCACCCAGACCAATGCTGAGGTGAGCCTGTTGTTTGTGTCTGCAGCTCATTATTTCCTGGGTCGCTATGCTTGTTTTCTGACCAGAAAGTGTAACAAGTCACTACTGGATTTTTTGCAAGTGCCTTTCATAGAAGATTTTCTTTCCAACTCCCTAAAGTCCTTTCCGGATTTTTCTGTTCCTCAGCATTGTGTTGATGAGGTGAAGGATGATTGGTCTGTTGCGATGCTGTGTTCCTGATTTGTAAATAGGTAGTATTTCAGCATCACCTCTGGGGCTTTGATTTGGGCTTTAGATAGCAACACTTCCCATTAGGTTATTGTAGAGGAAAGAATGTGGAGAACTCTTACCACACTAGTAACAGCCTCTGCAAGTAAGGTTTAATATGTTTTCTAATGTTTTCATACAAATAGTTAGAAAGATAGATATCAGTCATTATCAAATGAAAATAGTTTTCTTTGTGAAACATTCCTCTTAGAATCTTTATTTCTAAAATCACAGAAATGGGGCAAACTAATCATCTGTGAATCCTATGTGAAATATTTTTAATAGAAAATATGAACATACTTTGTTCATGTAGCTTACTGAGCCTCTCTGGATATTAATTAAAAACTGCTAAGCTGAAATTCTCCACAAGGTGGCAGAAGTTGATTAACTTTGATGAGTTATAAGCAAATATTTAGAAAGCTTGATTTTAAAGTACAAAGACTACAGAAAATCAGAAGTAGTTCCTGAATGTCATTAACTAAAATTTTCAGTACTATATACAAGCATAAAGAAATACTTAATTGATAAGTTAGAGGGTAGAAGGTTAATACCACTTCAGTGCTGTCTTTGTTTTCCTTTTATTATTTTTCTTTTAATAAAAAGTAAATCTCTTGGATTTACTGTAGGATATAATGCCCATCACCAACTGTGTGCCTTCCAGCAGGGTACTGAGTAGCCTTTCTAACATCTGTTGTGATTTTCTTTTTTTTCCTTTGTTCCCTTATTATTTGTCCTGGAGTTTTTGCTTTGGTAAAATTACCAGCCTCACAGGCTCAGCTCTGCATTGACATAAATACGTACATACCATTTCAGACCTGGACACCTCATCTGTGACAATGGCAGTAACTGGAGACAGGCATCAGAGCAGAGCAAACATGCTTCATATTTTGCAGATTTTCTCAATGTCCACTTTCTTGCAGATCAGGCATTTCCTCAGTCATATGTGTCATGTTTTTGCATGGAACAGCCACAGAAGGATTTTTTTTTTTACCCCCTTCATTCAGTTGTCTTTCAAACTTATGTTCAAAACAAAAGTAACCATAATGCCATACAGCAGAGTTTTGTGCAAGAGTTTCTTGCTTGTTTTGAACCAGCCACCTACTGTCATCAAGCCTCCTATTTCTTGAATTTAAAGAGGGAAAACTGTTTATATTTCTCCTCCATATGCATTTTCAGAATTACAAAGGGTCTTTTGAAATGGGAAAAAAAAAAAAAAAAAACCCTTACCACAACAACAACAACAAAACCCAACCAAACAAAAAAAAACCCAGCAGCAACTTATAAATGTATGCAGGTACACATTTTTCTCCTCATTTCCCATATGTGATTCACTCTGCTTTGTGTTCTTTGGGTTTAAAGGAATCCACCTTGGAGATGATAGGTAGACATGACATTTATGCTCATCTTCAGTTCCTATAGGTACTGTCTGAGTGGACTTCATACCTGTTAAGCTTCCTTTCTCTCTCGCTTAGATAAGCTTTATGCTTTATTTGCTTTATTTGGGGAAATTCATTGCATGTAAGGCAATATTGTTGGTGACAATGATACTGATAATGGGACTTTGTCACAGGTCATGAACAAGGTGGAAAGAGACTTTGAAATGGGTCTGGTGCTCTGCAGAAAGCCACTATAGACAGTAGCGAAGAGATCTGCTGTGGCTCACAGCAGCCGTGCTGAGAAGATAGTGCAACACCTGGCACTGGTTGGAATTTCTTAACTGTGAAATAGTTCATGCCAAGCACATTGCATTGCCATGCCAGGCAGGAGGGTGTAAAAATAACGGAGGTCCTCAGCTGCCAATCACAAGAAGGAAATGGAGTTTATCATGGAGAAATGGTATTTTACTCAGCAGACCCTGACCAACACAAAAAGGAACAGTTTCAGGGTTGTTTTTTTTTTACATAAAAGATCTGCTTTACAAAGAACCTCACTGGGGATCTTAATAATGGGATACTTCATGTAAAGCATGAAATAAAATAAAAATGCAAATATTTGTATTTTGTAATTTTATTAATTTTATTTAAAATACTTTATTTAAATAATGCAATTATTTAAAACAATTTATATTACTATAGTACCAATACTGGGAGAATGTTTTCTTAGCAACACAAATTTTCACTCTTTTTTTTTTCCTATTAACATTGTAACACCTTTTGTGTACTTGTGTTATTACATTTCTTTTTTCTTTTTGATCTGAGGGAGGTGAGCAGCTGTGAAAGAGGTGGTTTACAACAGGAGAAAAAAATTGTAGTGAGGAAACCTTAGAAAAAATTGATATTACCAAACCCAAACCTGATTCACCCTATTTATTTTCTTAAAGAGCTTACATATTTCCAGAATCCTGGAAAGCTCTCATTTCCTTCATGGTGTCTGAATAAAATCCATTGCCATTAAGCAATCACTGATATACTGGATTTATTTTTTAGGTTCTATCTTATTGGTGGAGGGATCCCTGTCATAGTTTGTGGAATAACAGCAGCAGCCAACATCCGAAATTATGGAAGCAGACCTAATGCTCCTTAGTAAGTACCATACGACTGAGAGCTCTGACATGGGTTTGCTTTTCCAAGTACTCATTGCAATTAATCATGATTCTTCCAGAAAACATAACCCAGTCAAGATCGTTTGAATACTGTTATGAACTGGTACAGCATAAGTGACTTGTAAGATGTTAATTTTGATTCTTTGGTCTGTTTCTTTTCCAGTTGCTGGATGACTTGGGAACCTAGCTTAGGAGCGTTTTATGGACCAGCTAGCTTCATAATTTTTATAAACTGTATGTATTTTCTCAGCATATTTGTACAATTAAAACGTCATCCTGAACGTAAATACGAACTTAAGGAACCTCTTGAGGAACAGCAGCGTCTGGCCACCAACGAACAGGGGGAACTGGCTCATCAAGATTCATTGTCGGTGTCGCTAGTTTCCACGTCTGCTTTGGAGAACGAGCACAGTTTTCAAGCACAGCTGCTGGGAGTTGGCCTCACCTTGCTTTTGTATGTCGCTCTGTGGGTCTTCGGAGCTCTGTCAGTTTCCCTGCATTATCCCATGGACCTGATCTTCAGCTGTTTTTTTGGGGCAACGTGTTTAAGTCTCAGCGCCTTCCTTATGGTTCACCACTGCGTTAACAGGGAAGATGTCAGGCATGCCTGGATAATGACTTGCTGCCCTGGAAGGAGTACGTACTCGGTGCAAGTAAACGTTCAGCCCTCCGGTTCCAGTGGAACCAATGGAGAGGCCCCTAAGTGCACCAACAGTAGTGCAGAATCTTCATGCACAAATAAAAGTGCATCGAGCCTAAAAAATTCTTCTCAAGGTTGCAAACTAACTAACTTACAAGCTGCAGCAGCTCAGTGCCACCCTACTTCCCTGCCATTGAACACAGGTCCTCAGCTTGATAACAGTCTCACTGAACACTCAGTGGATAATGATATCAAAATGCATGTAGCTCCCTTAGAGGTACAGTTTCGGACAAACGGACACCCAAGTCGGCATCATAAGAACAGAAGTAAGGGCCATCGTGCTAGCAGGCTTGCAGTGTTGAGGGAATATGCGTATGATGTTCCCACAAGCGTGGAAGGAAGCGTGCAGAATGGCTTACCTAAAAGTCGACAAAGCAACAGCGAAGGGCATTCAAGGAGTCGAAGAGCCTATTTGGCATATAGAGAACGTCAGTATAACCAGTCCCAACAAGATAGCAGCGATGCTTGCAGTACACTTCCAAAAAGTAGCAGAAATACTGAAAAGACAATAGCTACCAACAACAAAAAAGATATTCTAAGGAAACCAATAGCGGTTGAACTTGAAAATCAACAAAAATCTTATGGCTTAAATTTAGCCATTCAGAATGGACCACTTAAAAGCAGTGGGCAGGATGGACCCTTGCTCACTGCAGACAGTACCGGTAATATTAGAACTGGGTTGTGGAAACACGAAACTACCGTGTAGCATTATAATTCGTTGCGGGATGAATCCATGTGAACTGTGATTACACATTCCTTGAAGCTATGAACACTTCTGAAGACTGTTTACAAACTCTAGGTACTTTATGCAGGGAGGGAACAAAGATAATCTGCCAGGCTTTGCTGATCTTACAGAGATGAACTTTTGGTATTTTGTGAAATTTTTTTGGAAGCGTCAGTCTTGAGAGATGCAGAACATAACTTTGTACGCTTTTATTTTTTACCTGTAACCCTGCAGATGTGTCCACAGCACATTTCAAATTTGTATTTAAATGTATAATAAATAGTATTTTCCCCAGCAGCTTGATGTTGCACAAATTTGTTGGGTTTTTTAATTATTGCACTGAATGTCATCTTGATTTTGCTCCTTTGGTGTCTGAAACATGCAAGTTTCAGTTACTAAAGAAAATATTTGGTATCTGAAATAGACAATGCCAATGGCTTAATTAATTGCATAAGGCCTAGAATTTGTTTGAAAAGAAGAAGCTACATTTTAATGAGATTTTTAGTATACAGGCAACTTGTTTACTGCAAAATCATTGTTTTGGACTTGCTGCATAAGCTAGTTATATGTTCAGATGGCTGTGGCTTATTTTAATGCACTTGCACAGTTTGAGTTGGTAATATTCTTTTGCCCTCATTTACCTGACTGGGGTGGGTTTTTTCATTTGTTTTAATTATTTGAATTGAGACGCTTATGAACGTTGACAGACAATAGGTGCTGATTTGCATAGGTCATCAGTACGTATCTGTGAAAAGTCATTCAGTTGTGATAGTGTGGAAGAACAATAGTGCAGGGGTTTTGATAGATGGTAATGGCATCATCTGTTAAAATCTGTTAAGAGTGTGATCAGTGTGCAAAATCGGGGCCTTTGGGTTCAGTGTCACTGTAGAGGCTGCCTCTTGAGAGAGCGTTTTGAGTTGCAAGTTCACTTTTACTCACCTGTATGTGATAACTTGCAGAGTAATCTTCCCCAAAACTGTACAGCATCTGTGTTTAAAAAAAAAAGTTTCAGTAGCAGAGCTATAAGGTTATCGATTTTTTTAAAAAAATAATGTAAATTCTTCAGTAGAAATAGCTAAAATATGCAGTCTTTTACAAAAATGTAAATCTTGAAAAATAAACATTGTAGTTAATTTTAACTCTAATTTAAATTTAATTGCAGTATAATTACAAAAATTAGTCAAGGACAAAATATTTTATGTAAAATGGAATATTATAGATTATTTGTCAAATATGAGTAATAGTCTCTATTGATGACACTTCAGTGTAAACAAGATGGTATTTTGTGCCATCCTGCTGCTGTCACAAAATTGAGGTTGTAGTTGTAGAGTTACGCCTGGGGCTTTCTAGGTTTCCAGTACTGACCCCCATTTTGTAAAGCGACATGTATTAACTAGCAAAAGGGGTTCTGTATGATCTAATCCAGTCCTGTACAAGCTCCTCCAGCAGGACAGTGTTGTTAGCGCTTGGGTTCTATTTTTGCTTCGTGCGAGCAGTTGGCATTTAAGCAATGTTTGGACAAGTGTGACTCCGTTTCAATTGCTGTTCTGTTTTACTGGCTTCAAGAGAGGTAGCTTTTAGCTTGTAACCGACCTTACAGCTACCGTATGGATAGGCGCTCAAAAAAGGGAATGTATAGGTATTACCAAATAATTTAAATGTCCAAACATATGTAAAATATTTACATTTTAAGCTATTTGACAAGGTACTCAAGCATCTTTGACAATTCACTGCTTTGTAATTGCAAAAAAAGGTGTATGTGTGTTGTTATATGGCATTCGGGGGAGTTCCTTTTGATGGCAAAAATGTATTTTGGACCCAGAAGTCAAAACTGGTGACTTGATCCTGTTTGATTCCAGATGCTGCAAGTTTGTCTCTCTTGATTTAGTGATGGATTAAATGAAAACTGAATTGCAGACGGTAAGTGTAAGGGCATGTGCTAAGAGAAGCACACTCATCTCCGAGCTGAATTTGTGTATTACACAACTAGCAGCGATATAATCACTGAGGTTCCTTCATACATCGTTTGTAGCCCCAAAGTCAGATATTTTTAGATTATATTTAATCAGGAATATACACTGTGCTGGGTTTTTATAGTAGCAAATATACCTATTAATGCAAATAATTTAGGCCTACTTTGTGTTTTCTTTAAAATTGGAGATCTAGAAAAATATAATCCATATATAAGATGGAAAAATGTCAAAATAGCCCATGGATTATTTCTTATTATCTGAACAAGGTATGGTAATGACTTAGGCTAAGATCAGTTATCCTTTAGAATCCATTTGTACTTTGCTTTTAGTGCTTGACACCTTTTGCCCAGGTTTGGAATCTAACATCTGTTCAGTTTTTCTTGAAACTGATCTTAAAAATGCCTTTAAAATTAATTCTATATGTAATACTTCTGCATAGCTTGATAGCTTGCCTTAAGTTTTGATGAGATTAAAAAATTAACTCTTAGCAAAGTATTTAATAAACTATGAATAGCCTTGATAGATACAGGGGGGTTTAATGTATAAATATTTCTTAAAGCAGCACAGTAATAAGCATGCTTACTTCACTGAAAGCTATATACATAGCTACATAGCTTTTGATCTGACGGGTGCTTTTGCTCGGAAGATGACAAATTAAGCCATTATTCTCAGACATAATCTTGACAAATACTGAAGAATACACTCATCTCCTGTGTTTCTCGTGAAGAAGAACTTATGTAATTAAAAGTTGGAAGTCAGGTTGTTAGTGTCTGAAAAAGTGGAGTTAAGTATAGTGTCTCAGAAGGAAATTGGAAACAAAATCTTCAGCTTTTTTCATATATTCTTTGCTAATAGTGTAAAGCAAGCTCATTTTCAGACTTGTAATTAAACTTTGCTAAATCGCTCCCATGACAAAAACACCACACACAAAACTCATTTTTGCCTTTTTGTGGAACAATGAGGAAGTAGCTACAATCATTAATCAGATAGATACAGGGGGGTAGATAATACAAACTGAGGTGAGAACAGCCTTTTTGAGATAACTGCTTTCTACCAAAAAAGGTAGAGACCGGAACCAGCAGTAGTTAGTGCTGGTCCTCGCTGTGCTATCAGTCAGTAGACGTGTCCGTTTGAAAAGCAAGTGTCGGGGGTTGGAGGAAGAAGGCTATGAGCACACCCCGGTTTATGCCTGAAAAGCTTATGGTGGTGATACCAAGGGACAGGGCTTGAGGTGGGAAGAGTGTGAGTAAGAAAAAGGAGCTGATTGCAATGAGGCGTACATGGAGTCTTGCAGCCAGATGGACAATTCTCAAGTGGAGAGCTAAACCAGACAGTTACAACGGGAGAGATAAGGAAAGTGCCTCCAGCAGCTCTGACACCCTCCTGGTGTGTAACCCCAGTGAGCCCAGCATGTACAGGGTAGCAGAAATGCCATGTCAGGGTGCTGTTAGCTGGGATCTCGGGGAATGCATTAAAAAAGACACTGAAAACAAAAGTCACTTTTAATTAGACAGACATCTTTGAAGAAAGTGTCTTTCAAAACCAAAAAGATAAGTTTTCAAAAGGAACTTTTTCATTGTTTTGATGTACATCTGCATGCAAAATTCACACTTGCAAACAAGCGTTGCTTGAATGTATGATTAAGGCATGAAAGTGCAAGTATTTTCCCTTTTACTGAATGAGGAGCTCCCTATATCACTATTCGCTCATAGGTAGTGTGTTACAGGAACACCTTAAAGACTAATTACTTTAAATTTCTGCAGATTAAGAAATACTTCAGGTGTTGGGAGGAGGAAACAATTTTCGTTAAGTCCTTTCATTTTTACTTTATTCCATTTTGACCAGTGTGTTAACACTGTGCTGCTTGCTGAAGCTGTTTCTTTTATGTATTGTATTGCTGAGCAAACTGAAGGATCAGTTTTGTTTAATCTTTTTGTCTGGGATTTTTGGGTCATGGTTTCTAGATCTTAGAGATGAATAGCGTAGATATTGGTGACAAATACTATTGTCCTTGTAGTTCAAGAGTAACGTATAAAACATTAAAAGAAAGCTGCTAATTTGAACAAACATCCTGTAAATTTTTAATCCCCGCTTTCAAAACCAGAAGGACCTGTTGTGTTGTGCGAGTTTGGTTTTAGTTTAAATTAGGTTTATACACCTTCTCTGGTTCCAAGATTGGTTGAATATGGACATTTGGGGAGATGGAGGAGGAAATGAAGTGGTGGTATCTATGAATACAGATGTAAAATTTGGTTTATATGGAAGAATTCTGAAAGCTAGTAAGTTAGCAAGATCACAAGTAGGACAAACTTTGGTCTCAGTAACACTAGCCCACCAGCATTACCTTGCATTTGAAACTTGCTTCCATGCAAGCGGGTAGAAAGTGGCAGTCCTTGGGTGCAGAGGTGAGGGAAGCAGCCCGTGCCTGGTATTGACTCAGGTATTTAACTCTGGTATTTAACGGTTGGACTCGATGATCTTAAGGGTCTTTTCCAACCTTGACAATTCTATGATTCTATGACTGACCCGGCCGCTTCTCAAAGCCCTTGCAGAACTGGGGCTGCTGACCAGGCTTCTCTGCTGGCTGCGGCTCACCAATGTATCGCAGACCAAATCTTGAGTCAAGCGGAGGATGGCTCTACTCAGGAGCTAAAAGGCCTGTGCAGAGAGAGGGCCTGCTGGCTTCCTCAGTGCGCTTCACGGCCAGTGGAGTACGTGTCTAGTGTGACTTTAGTTTAAAAAACCCAAACAACCTTCAGTCACCACAGCAGTCTGCAATAAGGATGGAAGTCCCTGAAGATTAATCAAAATTAAATCCCCAAATACACAATAGGAGTATACAAATGAAGTGCTTAGCTGACCATAGCGTTTTCTCTGAAGCCAGCATTCACTCAGTATGATAGTGCTTAGAAATCTTACATTCTTTGAGCTCTGCAGTGAAATAGATAAGGCAAGACTTGTGACACTAGTGAAACAAAATTGAGAGGAAATTTTTAGTTTCTACTAGATGAAGATTCTTGAAATTTTGTGCTTGATACTTAAGTGCTAAATATAAGTTTCATACACCTTTTCCAATGGGACATCACTGAAATGCCTGAAATCCAATAGTTAGCTTGCATGAATGAAGGAGAATACTAAACATTAAAATAACATAAATAGATTAATTTTTAAGCATCTAGAGATTGTTTCAGAGAACATACTTTTCATAAAATGAGTAAAGATGTAGAAGACAAAACACTTATACAAAAGAAAAAACAAACCTGAGTGTAAATTTCAGTTTTCACTTGGAGGAGGAGGAGGACTGCAGCCCACTTGCGAAGCCCGAGGGGCCTGCTGTGTAGAATCACTCTGTAATTCTTGGCACGATGACCCGTTTCATACGGGTTTTCATGTCATCCACTTAAGGTTCTATTTGCTGGCTGTTCTGCTTCCCTCAAGATCAAATGTTCCTCCTGCACCCTTTTTTCAATGTCTGCTCAGCTACAAGTTAACACAATGTTAGATTGTCTGCTGCAGTCTCCAGCACCCTTCTACATTGTTAAACTGTAGAGCAGCTTCCTGAATTGTTTGCAGCAATTTTCCTTTAAATCACAAATGAGTAAGAAGTTCTTATCAGATAGAGTCCAGATCTGAGCAGCAGAAAGATGCAGTATGCAGAGACTTAATTTTGTCTGTTAGCTGATGATCTTTCTATTGGATGCAACTGGTGAAGTGGAAACATGTAGGAAGGAGAGCTTTCCTAGGAGAGGAGGCATCTCTGGTAACATCCGGAGCTGCTGAGCAAGATATTTAAAATTAGAATAAATAACCTGGGTGTAGCGTGCATCTAATGATTGACAGGCTTATCACTGAAGGTGCTAGACAAGCAACTTCCACAGGCTCTCGCAGGAGCTGTAATACATGAACTTGTTGATTCTGTTGACACAGAACACATAACCCGGTCACACCACAGTTTAATCTTCAGCTCTGATGGGCTGAAGATGTACTACTATTACAAATTTTCAAGTAAAACTGCATTTGAATTTAATCACGTCTTAATAACTACAAGGCAGATAGTGTTTGCAGGGAAGAAGAGTTTGATGTGAAACAGAAAAGGAGAGCTGAAAGGCCATCTTTATTAAATATGGTTGTAGATGTAAAAATATCTATTCTCTTGTTTATAAACAAAAATAGGTGCCATCACCAGCACCTTGTTCCTCCCACCCGTGCACAATGAACAACCTAAAATGCTGCCACGCTGGAGTGACGCACGCAGTTGGCTGGTACCTGTCGACGGGAAGAAGATCGGGATGTGGGAGCCATCACCAGTACATCAACGCACCCCTGGTAACAGCTTGCATGGTCCTATCCTGTGTAGGAAGGCCACCGGTTACCCCATAGCTGAAGGTTTCTCTGAACCTTGTGGACAGTGCGAAGAGCTTTAAAATTGCCTAGTATAGATTTAGAGCAGTTTTATGTTACACTTTCAGAGAAATGCATCTTCCCATCTAAAACGAAGTCGGGTGCACAAGGCCAACTGCGTGTGGAGTAGTGTCAGCTCTTCCCTCTGGTACTTGGCTCAATAGCTTTCCTGTCACCTTCAGCAGCCAACAGAGCAGTGAACCCCGCTGTCTCCATCTTTTTGACAAGTGTTTTATATTTTATAAGATTTTTCTCATTTTTCTTTTATGTAAGTTGCTTTCATCGAGTGTTTCAACACTGAGCTGCCTGGCAACTTTCATTCATTAATCATATCAGCTCAACCAATGTGATTTTCCCTTCCCTTTACATTTGGCACCTTATATTTAGTGTTCCTAGATTTGGGAATAGGAAAGAAAGACAGGTTATGTCTTGACCATTAGTTTTGTAATGAACTCCCAAGTAACCTCATGTATAAAGGAAAGCTCGAGGAAGCTGAGGAGAACTTCCTAATCTCCAATATTTCTGATAAAGGAGAGGGGAAGAGTTTTAACCCCAAGCTGGCAAACAACCAAAAAGGAAACCAAGGAGACCAAACAAGGAAACCAAACACGTTTCTGATGAAGATCCCGAAAGGAACAAAAGCAAAATTTTAATACTGCTTAATAGGTAAAAATGCGTTCACTATGGCAGAGATGAAGCTGCTCCTTGCACTGAGGTGCCCTTAAGAGTGCCCAGTGTCAAGACATGGTGAGAATGCTGGAGTTAAATTGCTTGAGGTCTGGTGGTGCTAATTCAGCCCTTACCAGCCCGTTTTTGAAGCTTCTGTCTGAAAACAGGCAAGCAGACCCAGGAGCATCACTGCAAAATTGCTTGGGGTGAGGTTCCATGCTAGGAATAGCACAGCAATTAACGGGCAAGGCTGTCCAAGGGGTGATCTGTGTTCCCAAAACATCTTGCTTTAGAACAGTGTAATTACCGCAGTCCTAGGACTGGGGTAAAGTTATTCCCTCCCTGCTGTCAAACAGCTTATGCTCAACTTGAATAGGTGCCTGTTTGGGGTGTGTTATCTGTCATGTCCCACCTCCTCCCCCCCC
>KL277021.1:767-12449 GCA_000699545.1 Podiceps cristatus | reverse complement strand
TCCTTTCCAACCTTAGTGATTCTGTGAAAGTATATTCTGCCTAGACAGATGCAAATTTTGAAGCAGCATCTGTAGATGCAGCTATGGGTTAAGATCCAAACAAACCACCAATGTCTTTTTCATTTCCTAAACTTAACTGAAGAGGAAGGAGTTGCTGTGTTCTGTGCTATTCTCTTAACACTTATTATTTCCTCTTTAGTATTCTCTTCTTCAGCTCTCCAATACAAGACATCAGGCAGTATACCCTATCTCCCCTACAACATGTCCCCTGTGTCTTTGCAAAATAAAGCTCTGCTTACAAAAGGCTAAAGATCACCTCCAACAGACAACTCGGGAACACCAGAGTTTCAACTGCTGTACAGTTTAACCTTTAGTTAAAGACCAATCTGTGAGAAGAGGCATTACATTTTTTTTTTTTCAAATCCCCTGGGTAGTTTCTGAAGACAAATTCCACTGTTCAAGTGTAAGTAGAAAACAAGAACCAGAAAATGTTAGTCTTAGGAAGAAGAATATTTTCTAACAGAATCGGAGCTATTTAGCAAGCAACACAAAAATGGGGTTTGTGTTAATAAAACCAGTATGTTCACAATCCATGTATTTTTTTTTTTTTTTTTTTTTTTTTTTTTTTTTTTTTTAACTGAGTGGGATGAAGCTTTTAAAAGCCTCTTAGCTTTACTGGTGGTGGTGTTTCATTTTGCGACTGTTAGTAATTATCTATTTACACTAACATAACAAATGTGGTGCCTCCAGCAGAAAGCTAAAGGTTGATGAGATACAGAATGAAAAGGCACCTAAATGTTAGACTAGTCAGCAAGATTTTCAACTTTGTTAAAATTAATACAAGCTATTATTAGAGTCCTCTACAGTTCAGTGCTTCATAAATAGGAAAAAACAAAGCAGCAATGCTTTTTGTACCTTTCAGCTTGATTTTTGTATTATTTTATCTTCCTTTAACAAATCAGCATATAATGGCTCATAAAACTTCCAGTATAGACCAGCAGTATAATAATTCACTATGTGCATCTTGGGCCACTTACAACTTGAATGCCTCTGGAATGATTGAAAAATATGTTCTAATTACAGAAAACACAACAACCGAGAACAAAGGATTGTCTCCCTCAGTGCTCTAGGGTGAGGATGAGTACCTCTCCAGTGTTTTACCTCCTTCATTCACTGACACAGTTGTCCTGTCAGAGGAAAGGAAAAAGTTTCTTTCACTTCTGTCTGCTGAGTCCTACATGTCCTGAAGAGGAGTAGGGTTCCTTCTAAATGGTTGTAGTGATTTTCTAAAATGAAATAAAATATCAAAGTACTTCATTATAATTTATGTACCAAAAAGCATGAGAAAGTGCTTCAGACTGAGTACTGAGGCTACGTCAGATCATAAGACAGTGGAAGAATCAGTGCCAATTAATTTCAAATTTTACAGTGTTTGCTCACAACAAATGAATGTATTACTTACCATATAATTTTATCAGAATAAAAAACATTAATCTCCACAGTGTTTTAAGTCACTCACAGCCTTGACCCCTTGCAGTGAAGCTTTCCAGGTGTGTTAGACAATTAAAAACCTTGGGAGCACAAAAGTGGGTGAAAGAGTGTCTTTGGTAGAATATTGAGTTATTGAAACATTATTTAGAAAACCTCTGAAATTGTCATTACTGAAATAAAAGATGAATTTATTCAGAGAATCTTAGAGCATTTCTTAATAAAAGCTCTATGAAGGAAGGCATACATCGCTACTTAGGTAGCTACAGTATAATCACACATACTATTGCACTAATAAATATTTGACTCACTTGACTCACAAAAAAAGGTAAAAATAACTGGAAAATTGAGAGATTAAACATCTGGCCGCAATCTCAACAGCAGTTGTAAAATGTCTTCTTATATAACTGACTATCAAAAGCTATCAAAAGCCCCTGGTCCAAGCTGAAAATTACATTTCTTAACCTCCCAGGCTGTATGCAGTGAACCAATCAATCATCATGGAGAACCCTGAGGAGAAAGGAGAGAGAAGAAAGCATTGGGTTAGTTTGCCTTGGAAATCGCTCTAACTTGGTCTAGTCAGATTTATGTTTGAAAGCAGGTTGGAGGAAATCTGCCTGATGGATGTAAGGGTAGGATGTCTGTGCCAAAGAACCAGCAAACTCTTCGTGATACAGCCATCTTGGTGGCAACGCAGGGTGAGAAAGGTACGTGCATGGCTGACCATACAAACTGATGGCAGCAACAACTCTTTTGTGTGGAGAACACACACGCCTCTGTATTTCAATCCAGTCTGGGCTTTTTAGTTAAAGGTCAGTACTGTTGAGAATCTGGTTGTGTTTGTGCAGTAATAACATACTTTGGATCTAAAAGAGAACAGCATATTTATGTATTTTTAACTTTCACATCATGTTTGTAGTATTCATTGTCCAAATATTAGGACTTCTATTTTTTAATGAAGGGGTGACACATTCTAAAACAAAACAAGGAAGATGGCAATTTTTTCTTTTTTTCTGAAGACACTTCAGGTATGAAAGATATCTTACAGGAACTGCAAGCATGAATAGCAAAGTCATCTTATTGCTGCCTACATTTTACAAGGTTGCAATAGATTTTTTTTTTTTTTTTTTTTTGTAGAAACAGTGCTTTTCTGAGTAGGGTCATTATGTTCATTTCTATAAGAGGCATTTTTACACAGGTTTCATGCATTTTCATCACTACAAATGTTCAGAGAGCATCTGGAAACATAATCTTAGAAAAGCAGAGGTGTCACACAGAGTAACCGAAGTCCAAAGAAGTCTTTGCTGTTGGTAGATGATTCAGTCCAAAATGGTCAATGACTCAAAATTTGTACATCTTTTGCTCAGCAGTGTGGTAAAAGACGTTCTGTTCTATTATGATGTGACCATTCCTCAAGGAGGAAATGCACAAGCTCATGAAATATCCACAAAATGGAATCTAAGTGTAATAACAGATTATGAGAACTATGACAGATTTGGCAATTCTGCTAGCATATTCCCATAAAGGTTTATATTTCTCTGACAATAAGCACAACTGTTATTCAGGGGTACAACCTGCAAGAAAAAGTTCTGCCTCCCTGGTTGAAGATGAGGGCTGGACCAGCAAGTTTATCTTATTACTCAATATGGGCTTGTTATCATGGAATTCTTCTTCTCCAACCTATAGAACAAAGATAAGTAGGAGATGAAAAGCTATGAGGTACAAAGGTTGACAGTGAAACAAAAAATAATGAAGAATAAAGTGCTCTGTTTTCATTATGATGAAGTCCATTTGGTTGCAGCTTTAGAAGAAAGTTATTTTAGGCTCTCTAGTGATGCAAGTGAAATATATGTAAATATAAAAATATATGAAAATATCTATAAAACCCCAAAAATATATATTAAAACCCAGGAAGTAAATATGTGCAAAAATATGCTTTAATCCTGGCCTGGATTCTGGAAAGGATTCACAATTTGAATTTAATATCACATTTGTTTATAAACCCCCTGAATTTTGCTATGGTATAAGTAATTCTAAACTGATCACCCCTAAGTTTTCTGATTTTATATCAAAATAGAGGCACCTAAAGTGCCTCTGCTTGACCTCAGACTGTTTCATCAATGATTGTCTTGCATCCTGCTCTCTATACCGCTGCTGCCTGCTGCTCCCTGACAGCCAGCCTGGGGCTTTGGCCCCTTGCCACCCAGGTCCCAGGCCAAGCCAGGAGTGCCCATCTCCTGCACAAGCAGAAGAAGGGGGAAACCCCGGCTAGACACCAGTCCTGGGCCTGGCCCTCCGACTGCTGTTTGGCTACAGTCCCTAACAAACGCCTCTTTTCACAGGGTGCCAAACATGGGGTGAAAAGTTGCCTGGAGGTTAAAGAAGCTGGAGCATTTCTCCCAGCACAGAAATACCAAACACTTTGTGGAGGTGAACGCAATGGCTGACAGGAGTTTTTGTGGAATGCCATCACCTCGAACTGTCAGGTGCTGGATTTATTTGCAAATCTTGTGAATCTGTAAGGACGCTACAGGCAAAATTCCTTCCCCTGTGGTGCATCTCCAACACCCCCTTCTCAGGAGCCCTAAAGCCCAGGCTTTGCTGTCTTCTCTCATTAATTTTGAATAGCAGAGCAGGCATGAAGAATTCTGTTTGTCTACCTTGTCACTGCCCAGTAAACGAAATCCACAGACAAAATGTCACAGAGCCCAAACCGCCCCAAACAACAAAGAAAGTGTTGCGATCTGTCTTTTTTCTTTAATTTGGGAAGATGGGATTATCTGTGAATAAAGACCTCATATACCCAGCAGTGATCAGTTCCACAAAATTTTTGTTTCAGTGTTTTGCTGAATTTGAGTACGCTGTAAGCTTAGAAGGAAACGCTGCCTCATCTTCATCTGACATCAATGTAGTTTTAATGAATCTGACCCTCTAATTCTCAGCTCTCAAAACCACCAACACTGGTGCAATGAAGTAACACATTGTTTAGCATACATTTTTAAATGTCATTTAATTTTATAGTAGATTTTTTGTCTTAAAACCTTACAATTTTATTGAGCAATTAAACTGTGTTCTCAGTCAGGAGGAAGAAATGCTCATAAAACAGCAATAAGCTAAGCAGTAATTTCTAGAGAGAAGTTGCAGTTTTATTTCCTCCACCATAATAGGAACAAGTATTTGTTTTGTAAAATAAGATGCAGAGTCTTCTAAAAAGCTGAAAATGACAATTGATTTTTTTTTTACTTTTTTTTTTTTGAGTGAGATTACGTTTAGAGTGCTTGGAATAACAAACTGCTCTGCTGTACTGGCCTTATCAGATCAATCAGTCAAATGAAATGAGGAATAGTTGGTGGAATCTTTTCCTACAACCATTTTGCTGGCTGATGGCTGCTTTCAGAGCATCACATATTGAATTTGTTTCCAGAAAGCACCTCTGCTTTAACACAAACATTTTAAAGGTAACCTTGTTGCTGCTGACAAACTAGTGAAATCCTTTATCTGTTGTAACAGTTCTGATTTTAAAGTAAGATGACTGGAGACCTCTTTGTGATGGTGGAATGGCTACCAGTGAACTTTAAAGATGATGTTTCACAGTACCTAAGTATGTCTTCAAGTATAATACTCACAAAAGCGGGTTTACAAATAGGAATTTAAAAGCATTGCTACTTTTAAGACAATATCAAAGTTTTTTATTTCCCTTAGTATCTCCATTATTAAGTTGCTCTTGCAGATTTTCAAGTATGTTTCTATCCACCAAAAGTAAGTAAGGAAAAATGTACACTTGAAATAATTACACAAAACTGTCTAAAATATTAAAACCCCCTGCTAATATGTATTTAGTTTGAAGGAAATATTAAACCATGAAACTATATAGTGTTAATCTATGGAGAAATTCTCCTTCCTTTTTCCACTATTAATTAAATGTCATTGGAAGAATAAAAGAATTCAATAATATGTCTTCAAAAAAAAAGCTGTTAAAATATCTCTATTTTATGGATATCTATATACTTAGTCACATTCGCTTTCAGTTAACAAACATGAATACCATAAAAATAATTTGGATAGAGACAACGTAACTTAATCTGCATATTAAATATTAAAACATTAAATTACAAAAGTTACAGAGCCTCATAAAAAAGAAAAATAAGCTGTTCGGCTCTTCATCCACATAGCAGCACATTAGACAGAAGCATATGCCAAGTTGTTTTGAGACTCAATAACAACAGGTTTATAAACAAGTTTAAAAATTGGCTAGGGTATGGATGTTAGCAGATGTGCTTCAGTATCCAGAAGAATCCTGGCACCAATAGCACGATAAAGATTAAAGAGTTTTGTCTGCTATTACTATATAGATGTTAAGTAAATGAATTATTATTTTAATAATGCAAGTTTCTATAGGATTATGATCTTAGTCCTTTCTAAAGTAAAAATCCTACTGATTTCAGTCTCTATCTGAAAAGCAAAGGCACGTGAAGTTGCTGCACCACTTGAAAGACATTCTTACACAGAAATACAATCATTCTTCTGAAGCATAATGAGCAGAAGTGACAAGGAGGTGCTTTTATTCATTATTATCCTCTAGTTTACAACAGATTGGAAACTTTCTGACTACCTAAAGAATTTTTATCAGTGGATACTGATTTTATTAAATCAAAAATCAGCAAAATCTGTCAACATCACTGACATTTAGGAAAAAAGTTTTCAAGAATATTTTTCCAGTAAAATGATGTCCTTCATTTTGAGTATTACATTCAATCATGAAATCAAACTATTTTACTACACTAGACTCAAAAGAAGCATAATGTAGTTGGCAACAGTGCAACTGTTTGAAGTGTTCCCACATCAAAACTAAGCACTTAGATCTCAAACACATTTTGCTTCCAGAATATACTAAAAATACTCTGCAATAATACTTTTGGAATTATTATTTATTTTTTTTTTAATATCTTTCCTAAGAGATTTTGGCTGCATGTTCCAATTTAGGAAGAAAAATAATTTCAAAATAATTATACTTATTTCTCATTAAACTGACATTCCAAATTTTGACCAGTCTTGACTGGAGTCATGCTCCAGTTCTTGCCTCATCTCTTTTACAGTGCACTGCACTGCACTGTGTGGAAAACTGAAGAGTTATAACACTGAACTCTAATGGCTCTTAGATCAATAAAGCACTGTGACATGCTGTACTCCCAGGTGAAAAGAAAATTGAACTGGCAATTGAAATCTCGGATCTGCCGGTTCCTTACATTCACAGAGACATTATTATTTAGTCTGGTTGAAAGCAATATTCTAATAGAACCAAAGGTCAGGGTTGAGTAATAAATCTGAAGCTAGAGTCAGTTTATCATAATACTGTCATGTAAAAGTCATAACGTGTAAGTAAAGGTCAATTTTAGCAAGTCATATTCAAGTGTTTTTCCTTTCAGCTACGGTAAAAAAAAACCAACCTTCTGTGTTATGTGATAAGTAAATACTGAAAGGTATAGCAATCACTAAATATCACATTACACATTATCTTATCTAATTTCAGTCCTGCTGTATATCAGATTCTTAGAGTCTGCAACGCCATTCCCATCTAGTCTTTCAATTTGTCAGCACATCACCATGTTAATTTTACAATACATTCTCCTCAACTAATAAACTGAAAGTTTATTAGCTCATTGTACAGGTATCTCCATGGACTTCCAAAGTTTCATTACTTTTTATGTTTCACTGAAGGCATTGAGGGGTTGTCGTACCTTTTAGGAAGGTCTTCCCTTAGTAAGCAAGCTGAAGTGATGCTATGTGAATCAGCCTGCCTTGCCACAATTCTTTTTTGCACACTTTTAAGCTTTCATAAACTGTACATTTCTATCAGCAAAGATGAATGATCTGAAAGCACTACACTAGTCAAAAAGCTAGAAATACAAAAGCATTCGTATGTCATTCCTCCTTAAGACAGCACACTTCAGCTGAAAACCTGTTCCATAAATCAGGAATTGCTATCCAAACCTACAGTCTTGAGAAAACAACATAAATGTGGGAGCTGTTTTACACTGAAAAATAGTGAGTTTTACTGTTCAAATATTGTATCTTGCTGAGAACTCAAAATAATGTCGCATAACAAGCATTAGTACAATACAGCCTCACGCTGTGTAATATGACACAATTGAATCACTGTAGTTGCTAGGTCAAGAGCCTACACTACGAATTCAGGTAGGATGCAAGATCTACAAGTAATTCATGTGTAATATACTGATGTAAATGTGGCTGCTGGTTTCTGTTTTTTTTTTTAGCTTTTTTTTTTTTTTTTAAAAAAAAAAAAAAAGAAAAAAAAGACAGAGAGAAAAGCCTTGCAAGACATAGATGATACTCAATATCCATTAAATTGGCCTTAAGTGCCAGACAGAAACTATAATCTAGCAGTGAGTCACGGAGGGAATATACCTTTCCCAGGGAGCAGCAAACATGCAGTGCAGTTTTCTGGACTTCTTACTAATTATGTTTATTATCAGGAGTCCACTGAGATTTTCAGCTTATGTAGACATTTATATCACAATTACCACTATAAAATCCTTTATGAAGGTTTCCCAAATACTATTACTATTTACCAGTTTTCATCCTTCCCTTTTCCTATGCCTTACCAGAGTGTTTACTACAGATATAGGGGATACCAACAAGAATTCAAATCGTGAAGACTATGTCCACTCTAATCTGTTATTTCAGAAGTAGAAAAGAGTAGAAGAGAAAATTTATTTATCATGGCACATTTCCTTACAGAGAAGAAATCTCCAGAACTCTGACTTTTCATTTTCATTAACCTAACCATAGCAGTATCTTCTCTTATTCCTGGTCTAATCAGATACGATAACCTTTACACTAGTTGTAATCATTTAACTAGAGCTGCCTACAGCTACCAAGAGCCCTGTTTTTCTCATGTGACGTCCATTAAGGGCAGTCATAAAAACCAGCAATAGTACATACTATGTGTTGTCTTTACATCCCCGCCATCAGGTATTTATACACATAAGGCCTGAGCCTTCTCTTCTCCAGGATGAACAGCTCTCTCAGCCTTTCCTCATGTGAAAGGTGCTTCAAACCCTTAATCACCTTTGAGACCCTTCACTGGACTGGCTTCAGCATGTCCGTGCCTCCCTTGTAGTGAGGAGCCCAACCACACAGCGCTTCTGTTGTGCCTGACCAGCACTGAGAGGAGGGGAGAAGAAGAAACCTCTATGTTTTCAAGATTATCATTTTACCCATAAAAAGTAAGAAAATATTTTTAAAAAGATATTTTTTTTTTTATATCTTTCTGATATCTTTATATTAGTGCATAACACTATTTTGTAATTCTTGGTAGTTTACTCAAGATACATTATTAAAGAACTATTAGAAAGACACTACTTTCCCTTGGAATTTCTGGAACTAGCTAAGAATTCTCTCTGCATATTTATCAACCCCAAATTTCTAGTCACTACAATTTGCTTAGAGTACTTTATCTCCCATGGTATCTGCATGCTTCATCTTGCTTCATCCTGGTTTTGCACATGACACTCCCTCCCTTTCTTTTTCCCCACGTGCTACGCTGAAATCTATTACACAAACTAAATATTTTTCACTATGTTAGAATTAATTACTTTTTAATCACTAAAATACTCTTAGAGATTAATAACTACTAAAAGGAAAAAGATAAATACAAGTTTTATAACTAGTTATATCCAACATTTCAACAACATATTCTTGGATGGAACATGTTAAACTTCTACATACTGTAACACACCATATTTGTATTCCTTTACAATTCCTGGTTTCAGACATAAATAGGGCCAATTTAGCTATATTGACAATGTGGGGAAAAATAAAGCATTATTTGGGAAATAAAGCCCATTTCCCACACTAATCAAAGAAAATACAAAGACAAAGAAAATTTATGGTTGCCCTTGATGTTCTCTGGTGCATTTCTGTTGTGTATTGGTCAGCTCTGAATGTCCTGTGCAGTAATCTTAGAATTTATGGCTACCTGCTGGTTACAGTTAGATACTATTTTGAATATAATGGCTTAGCTCTAGTTTATTGCCATGCTAACCACTGCAGGCTCCATTACCTTGCAAGTACCCATCGTAAATGATGACATTAGATATAGCCTTCCTTTTGTGATATTGTTCCTAATTCTTCCAGAGTCAACAATTATATCACTGTTCTCCGTAAATTGACCTCTATCTTATCTGATGAGAAGATGCCTTTGATTCTAACTAGATCAAGCTAACTTCAGTCTTGCTTTCATTCTGCTTTGTTGTAGGCTCCATAACTAAATTGTTTGTGGTTCATATTGTGACAAAACTCAACTAGAATGCCAAATTTTACATTTCTTTTAAGTGTAGGGCACTGAATCAGGTTAAATGTAGGAATATAGGCTTCTTAATTATTTACGTTACTGTTTTGCGGAACCATTAATCTTTTAAAAATAACACACTCGCACTTCAGAAAGCACTGAATGGGTTGTTGGCTCTGCTGTTATCTAAACAAAAAGCATAAGCAGTTATTCAAATGCACAATCACTGTTGTGGGAGAACTTTTGAACGATTTGGGCTTCAAGCTTTCTCATTTGTGAGCACAGCTCAGCTACTACTGCTGAAGAGCATGAAATTGAGCTGTCATTACTTGTTATATTTTATTGTGCTAGGAATCATTAAGAATCAAGGATGTGAGAGTCATGAGAAATGGGGAGTTTATTTGTATCAAGTTCTTACTGTTATACTTCTCTTTCCGATTTAGGATTATTCAAATTTCTAAAAATTATTTGAGAATATTTTATATTATGAAGTCTTCCTTGTGTGTCAACACCTCAAATGTAACCCTCATCCTATTCCCTTCTCACAATGACCCCACCTCTAAGGGATCCCTTAAAAACTACAAACTAATTCGTCTCAGATTCTTAACAAGCATTTTAAGACTTTTCACCTTTTCCAAATATCCTCTGCCTTCAGAAATCAATAGCAAGCTCATGTTGTTGAAATTAGTCCCTTAAAAGGTTATTTTGAATGACTGAATGTCATGTCTTTTATATAATCATTAAGGATTCAGCAGTTTTCCTCCATCATTTTGGCTTCAGATAATCTTTATTTAGGCACCTATGGGCACTGTTATATGGGAAACAGAATTCCTTAAATTCAGCGAGGTGATTCTTGAAGTGTTTATTTTAAGTTTTAAGGTGCCTGAGCCTGGATAGGTATTGTATTATAAACAGTGACTTTTTTTATGGAAGTCAGTAAAATACCACATAATATAGACTTGTAGATAGACGGCTACATTGTGAAAAAAGGATAAACTTGATCATATTCAAGGATCACCTGCTCCAAGCTCAGGAGCAATGCATCCCAAGAAAGAGGAGGTCAGGCAAAAATGCCAGGAGGCCTCCATGGATGAACAAGGAGCTCCTAGGCAAGCTCAAGAAGAAAAAGGAAGCCTAAAGAGGGTGGAAGCAAGGACAGGTAGCTTGGGAGGAATACAGAGAAATTGTCCGAGTAGCCAGGGAGCAGCTTAGGAAAGCCAAAGCCCTGACGGAATTAAACCTGGCCAGGGATGTCAAGGGCAACAGGAAAGCCTTTTATAGGTATGACAATGATAAAAGGAGGACCAGGGAGAATGTGGGCCCTCTCCAGATGGAAGCAGGAGACCTGGTTACCCGGGACATGGAGAAAACCGAGGTGTTTAACCACTTTTTTTTCCTCAGTCTTCAACAACAAGTGCACTAGCCACACCACCCAAGTCAGGGGGCTGGAAGAACAAAGAACCGGCCACTGTAGGAGAAAACCAGGTTTGAGAGTACCTAAGGAACCTGGAGGTACACAAGTCCATGGGTCCTGAGTGAACTGGCAGACAAGGTTGCCAAACCACGCTCCAACATATTTGATTGGTTGTGGCAGCCTGGTGAGGTTCCCACTGACTGGAGAAGGGGCAACATCACCCCCATTTTTAAAAAGGGAAAAAAGGAGGACCTGGGGAACTACAGGCCAGTCAGCCTCACCTCTGTGCCTGGCAAGATGATGGAGCAGATCCTCCTCGAAACCATGCTGAGGGACATGGATAAAAAGGTGACTGGGGACAGCCAACGTGGCTTCACCAAGGGCAAATAATGCCTGACGAACTTGGTAGCCTTCTATGACGGGGTTACAGCATTGGTGGATGGAGGGCAGCCAACTGACATCATCTACA
>KL277019.1:35852-50352 GCA_000699545.1 Podiceps cristatus | reverse complement strand
GTACATGTACAAAACTGCAGAGAGAGAAACTCCTTATCAAAGTATCCCTTCCCAAAAGAAAACAAGTTTGATTTTCCAGAACTGTGCAGGAGATAATTGCACCAGTGTCTTTGATGAAGACTGTAGATGGCAAGTCTGGGAAAATATTTTGAAATACTGACGTCTCTTCTAGGATGATTTTTCTATGTCTTTCTCATATGCAATAATTCATTAATATTTATATATATTAATATTTATAATGTTTCTGAGACATAGATGAAATGAAGTGGTAAGATTAACTGAAATTACCTGATCTTCTTCCTCCTGACTTGCTTTCAGTGGTATCAGCAGTAGTGCTTGATAGATGTTTGATCTCTGTACTTCATTATACAAAGGAATGTGAAGCATTCGCTCCTCAGGCTTTTGAATCCTGTATCTGGTAGCATGTACATTAGGAGAAATGGAAAAAGAGTGTTTTCCTGGCTAGAGGGATCTGCCTGGAACTTTTCCAATGATGTGCCAGTTCATAGATATGGCAAGATTTTGTATGTCGTACTTTGAGCAGAGTTCATGATACAGAACTTTTAAGTTATTGCATAATGCTTGGGATTGCTCTTGTCCTAGAGTAATATTCAGTGAGTTTCAGTAAGTTCAGTGGCTCATAAAAATTATGGCTATTTTTGTTAACTGGTGAGAGTACTAAAAGAATTAGTGATTTGAAAGTCAAATTCACTGTGGAAATGAATTCTCATTTTATTTTCAGGGGACTGTTCTTTAGGGTTATATTGAAGGAATTGATTTAATATAGGGTAGAGGGTTTTTTTAAATGAAATTATTTTAATTTATTGTTTAATTCTATCATCTCTTCAGATGTGTAGAACAGTTTCACCAATGTTTATTTTTTGTATCTTTTCCCATTTAAGTAGCTATATTATAGTAGTAGTAGTAGTTGTTACTGTCATATACTTCTGCATTCATTCAAAGAACTTTGGAGCAGTTCAGTGATTTGCAGCTTTCTTTTGATCTTAAGTGGTTGTGTTCATTAACTACCCCTTGGAAACTGGATGAAGTGAAGAAGGTTTCTCTTTAGTGACAATCTTGATCAAGATAATTCCAGCTGATGTCGATGCTTTAACTGGCAAACTTTCTTAAATCTATTTACATTAAATATTGTTTGTATTCTTTTATTAACAATCAACCTATTAAAGCAAAACATTTTTCATAGAAATTCTGTGTTTATTGGAAGTAACTAATTTCATTGTCCCAGCGTACATAATAGTCACCTGATGGAAGGGTATGTTATGAGGCATTTAACCTGTATACAGAACAAGAAGTCTCCATAACATACATGACCCGTTTTTTTTAAAATAGAAACTTGATCAATGTAGATCAGAGTGAAGACTCAGCTACACTATATCCAGTAATTATAACTATAAAGAAAATGATATTGCTTAATCAATTTATTAGGATTGAAAGTTTTTTGCAGTTCAGTTCCTAGATGCTTCTGAGATTAGGGGAAACTGTTCAGTACACTGTGTTCTCCATTATTAATCAGTAATGAAGCTTCTGGCAGTCTTTACTATTGAGCTAATGACTAGTTTCATTTTGAGCTCTTAACACATTAAATTACCATTTAAATTAAGATTAATTACTGCTATTTTATTTTTAGTATTTTAAGAGTAGTTATTAAAAAGTTTCATAATAAATACTACTTTGTTCAAAATAGAATTCTTCGATTTAATGGAAAGGACAGTTATGGTGAAAAGAGTATTTTGGAAATAGTGATGTGTTCTTCTTTGGGACATGGTTTAGGAGGCTTGGTGGTGTTGGATTGATGGTTGGACTTGATGATCTTAGAGGTCTTTTCCAACCTTAATGATTCTATGATTCTTAGTATTTTGTTTCTGTGGTAGTAGCCCAGTGGAAAGGCTCTGAAAGTTTTAAGTTTGCTTCTGAGGAATTTGTTGCTGCAGTTACAGCAGTCTCGCTCTCAGGGACTAGCAAGGAAGCAAGCTCTCCGCTCTGACCTGCAAGCTCATAGTCGTTATTTAGATTTTATTAAGCTTGAGAACAGTATTGCTGAGACAGCTAAACCTACCGCGTGCACTCCAGGACTGCAGTTTGGTTCTAAGCTATTATTTGCCCAGCTGCCTCATTTTTCCCTCGGCAAATACGCTTTTAACTTAAACATGATAAAGCATAGCGAAGTTCTGCCAGTGAAAAGCCTTGCAACAGGTAATTGCCCCAGAATAATTTCTCTGATCATATCACATCAAAACCAGTAGACCCTGCAGATACAAATCCATCCACCTTTAAGATCTTCAGGCAACTTTTCAGCGCCTCAGAGGATTTACTGTAATGTTCCCAAGAGCTGAAACATTTTCAACACAGCTGCTTTACCTTTGCCCAGATATAGGGGCTGAATTTATGTCTGAGAACCAAGCTAAACCTCACTTATGACTCCTTCAGCAGTATCAAACATCTGCAGGTGATTACTGAAGTGATTGTCCACAATTTACCAAACAATCTTTTCCCTAAAGAAGAGGACAAAGGCATGAATTGGCGAACTTGCTGCCTTCAAGAGCTTATTCCTTCAGCTAGGATAAGCTGCTCATTTCTTGACTGAAGCTGGCATGTTTTTCTTTCCTGAGTGGCAATGAATTCTTCTACCAGCTAGTGATCCCAAAGAAGAATAGTGGTAACTTGCTTGGTCAGCTTAACAAGGTAGTGTCAGAGAAGGATTATTTCATCTTCATATTAGTGGAGTTACCACAGGCAGTGAGGGGAAGAAGAAGGGGAGAAGATTATGAGGGAAGTAGTGATCGGAGAACAAATGGATTATGCTGGAGATAAATAATTTTATTCTGAAAGCTGAAGAATACTTCTGAGAGCTACAGATCTGGATCCAGCTTCCACTAGGAACAAACACCTCTACAGTGCTGAGAAGGAATGTGATAGTTACATGATTTGATAACTGTGAAAGAAGAAGATAAACTCAGATAATCTGAGTCCCTGTTTGTCATTAAACACAGTCACTGTGAATCAAAACACCAACCCAGGATAAAGCTGTGTAGTATCCTACCTCTTCTGAAGTTCAAACTGTATCTTTAGGATAAAGTAATCAACATTAATAATATATATTTATTTTTGTTAACAGTCTCCAAACAGAACTGGTGGGTGGCTCTAATGTTTTGTAGAGTTCTGTGGGATGTTACAGCAGGATTTTCACATCCTTTTGCTAGACGTGGAAGCTGCATGAGGTATCGCTGGGATTGCTAGTGCTGGGCTATTGAGAAGCTGCATAAGGAAACCCTTTTCGATTCTGTTTGTCTTTTGTGGAAACCACCTATATTTGTGTGTCATGCAGAAGTCAACACATGGGAACAGTTTTAGCACCAATACTTAAAAAGTGGAGCTGATTGACAGGTAATCTTTCAAAATAAATTTCTCAGTGGAATGGGAATTTAAGCTTTTTTTTCCTAACGTTTATTGTTACAAGATGACAATGTATAGTCTTCTCGTGGGAAGTCATACAATGCTGAGATAATGCCTTTTGGTACCTGAAGCTGTCCTTTTCCACTCATTCCTTTCTTCTGCACTGACTTAACATAAAGGACTGAGCCAAATTCAGTATCTTAGTTCTTATCTTCAGGGTGCTCGCATGGTCTGGGATATATGAAGTCACCCGGGATAGGGTTACGGGCTGTGTTTGCCTTCCTCAGGAATGCAGGAAGGTTTTACTTTAAAAAATAAAGTTAATTCTCAGTAGCAAGAGGGTTTTCAGGAGGGCAGCCTAGGGCTTGGAAATGAACCTGACTGATCCTGGAGTGGTTACACAGCTCACAGTCTTCTGTCTCAAGTTCAAAGTGCCTTTCTTTGACTTTGTATCCTAAACAATAACCTGAACATATTCAAAAACAAGATTCTGAATTTGTGACATTAGTAACAGAAACTGTGAGAGGTAAAAACCGCTCTACCCACACAGTTTATAACTTGTAATGAAGATGAGGGAGGTGCTAGAGAGGATTTACTGAACAAACTGAAAGTTACAAAATGTCGTAAGGTGCTAGCAAGAAAACACCCACCGTGCATTCCTAAGTTATGTGCGTGTTAAAGGTAGCAAATTTAGATAATTTTGAAACCAGGATACTTTTGAACCATTACTTTAAAGATTAATTAGGAAAGTAAAAAAGCATATGGCTTAATTCTTTATCCCTTGACTTCCTTTCATTTCTCTACATCTTGACATTCTTTGTTGCAGCTTTTCTCAAAAGCAATTGCTAACCCTTAGGGGCAAGGGGTCCTGACTGCCTGTGTGTTTGTCTGGTCCCTGGAATATTACAGCCCTCAGTCCTGGCTGGGAATGTTAGACACCAACAGTATAAATGAATAGTAATATATTTTATGTGTGTTTATGTTACAGGAAATGCCAGCATACAGTGGACATATTTACTCTCTATAGATATATTGAGGGGGGGGAAAATACTAAAACCAGAAAAATAATTTAGCCTTGGAACTGGTGATGTAAACAGAAGAAGAATAACAAGTAGAAAATCTGCATGAGCACTGCAAAAACTGAAGCAGTGATTTTGTATGCTGTCACAATTGCTGCCCCTAAGAACAAAATGTTAACGAGCTATAATTTATAAATTTTCTCTGTTCCGATGGATCAAATAGTCCCCATTTTGCTTTTTGTCACGATTATGCCTGTGAATTCAGTTAAAAAATTTGTTCTTTGTAAAGCCTGTGGTGTTCCATAGAAGTCCACAGAATTAGGAAGATTACCTCTGCAGTTTTCTGTTGTAGCTGCCAATAAGATAGAATAATTGGTGCTTGGTTTTGGACTATGATTTTTTTTTTTTTTTTATTGGGCAGCTTTTGTTATTTCAGCTCCTAGTAGTTGTGGGTTTTTTTCTTTTTAAATCAATCCAAGTTTGTTCTTGCTAAGCCTAGGGTAAATTAAGCCTTCTGGAAAGGTTAAAATAATAGGTAATTGATTGTAGGTCTTAATTTTGGGGGGCTTTTTTTTTTTAGTTTTCTATTTACTTATGTATTAACTGTTTAAGAAAAAAAAAAAAATCTTCAAATGCTTTTAGTGAGTATGGTAAAAATGAACAGATTGCAGTTTTTTAAGCCTTCCATTTCCTGGGCTTTGGAATACAAATACATCCTAGCAATAGAAAATCAGTATGATAATACCTCATTTCTCATAAAGCTTAGAAAAACAAGTGCTGACAAAGGAACCTCTTGAAGTTTAAGAGAAGCAAAGGCAGGAGTCTGCATCAGGGACAGAGCAAGCCCCTGCAGCAGAGCAGGCTGGAGCCTTACCAGCCACGCAGCAGCTGCGCGGAAAAGCGCCCAAGGGTCCTGGTGGCACCAAGTTGAACGCAAGCTGGTCGCCGTCTGCCCTTGTGCTGGGAAGGGCCGACCGTACCCTGGGCTGTGTTAGCTAGAGCATAGCCGGTGGGGCAAGGAACGCTGTCGCTGCTGCGCTCTGCGCCCGCGTTCGTCAGGCGCGTCCAGAGCAACCGTGCGCTCTTCAGGACTCCCCGCCGCAAGAGAAGTCACCCCGCTGGAGCAACTTCTGTGGGGTCACCGCGAAGGGTGGAGCGTGTGGCCTGTGAGGAGAGTGTTAAAGAAATTGGGTTTGTTTAGAAGAGAAGGGAAGAGGAGGGGACTAACTGCAATCTTCCATTACCTAAAGTGAGATTGCAGAAGAAAAGACACCCAGACACTTCTCAGGGGTGCACAGGGAAGAAGAGGGGAGATTCCAGCTGGATGTAAGGAAAACATTTTCATGGTGAGGTTGGTTGAGCATGGCAGCAGATTGCCTGGAGAGGCTGTAAAATCTCCGTCTGTGGAGATTTTCAAAATTTAACTCGAAAAGGCCCTGAGCAACCTGACTCATCATTGAATTTAACCCAGTCTAGAGCAGGAGGTTGGACTGGGTGATGGCTGGATGTCCCTCCTAACCTGAATTTTTTTGGTTCTGTGGCACTCTAGAGTATAAGCAGTCACCGCTGTGAAATACAACTAGTTCTTAAGGATATATAAAACTGCATCATTTATTGTGTTTAGTGGGAAATTGTACAGTTGGAGGTTTGTAACCCTCCAGTGTTACTGCTTGAATAGAGCTTAATTTCAGTCCATGATATTAGCATGCAGCATACCAGTCAGTTCTCCCTCCTCATCTTTTCCTGTGGCTGCGACCATAACTTGCATTATACAAGGCTTTCAATACTTTCATTCTTAGTATCTCTTTTTTTTCTTGCTAAGTGTTTACCTTTGTCAGTGGCTGGTTTTCTCATCATATCAAAAATATGAAAAGATGCATCTTTTCTTCTGTGAAGAGGTAGAACTGCATTACCTTCCAGAGATGCTGTGGTCACACGCTGTGTTTTCTTCACTATAATGTTTATTTAGAAGAAGAAAGGGGTTGGGTTTTTTTTTACCTTTGAAGTCATTCTGCAGCTATTTTCATGTAATGAGACAGTATGGATTTTTTTAATGGAGTGTGTGGTATATATTGAGAATAAAGCATCTTTGGCTTAAACTAAAGTCTGTGAGTGTAACTGGAACTGAAAGAAGCTGATTTTCTCAGGAATGTCTCTAAAATTTAAGAGGTTTATAGATTATGCAGAGCCATATAACTAATTTTAAAAGAATGATAGCAAAGAGGAGGAGAAATCGGAAGTGGCAGCAGTGGCTTGATTAGTAGCAAAGCTCAGGCATAACAAGGTGGAAGAAGAGCAGTCAGTGAGTAGCTGTGGGATGTAAACACGCTGAAGAGACTTTGTAAATGTGTGAAGTGGGGTGTAACTGTTGTGCATAACGGATACTAGTAAGGGAAAACAAATGCAGAAACCAAACTTGCATATATGCTGGGAAGACATGGACATGCTATCTAACATCGATACCTCCCCTTCTCTCCAGTCTTGTCTGCGGGCCGTGTTCAGCAGTGACGCTGGCCTGCAGGGACTTTTAGGAAAAGCCTCCAGAATTAATCCCTAAGACCGTTCATATTTTCTTCTCCGATTCTTTTGGTTGGAGTACTTTTGTCATAACACCGATGAGAGTAAGCCAACCAGCAATTTTTCATCGCATTAGGGATGGTTGCTTTGGAGTTTCCTGTTTCGTTTCATTTGACAAATAATGAGATTTGAAACCAGCAGTAGCTAATATATGTGCCATCAGACTTTAGTTTGCATTGTTTTCTTTTTTTGTCTCAGCATTCCTTCTTCATGAATTCATTTGCTTTCTTACCTTCCTGATAATTTTCCCAATATTTACTGTTGACCCCATACAGATAACTGTTCTGAGTAGTCGTACAGAAAACTGGATTTTCAAAGTGATAAGCGGATTGTGCTTACTGTAGCTTTCCTATGGCCAGTAGTATGAACACATCCTATGATAAATGTGAGCATTAAGGCATGCAGATTATGTGTCATTAAAATAACACATTAATAGACAGATATTTTCCATATTGAAGAGACAGCAAAACAAAAGGGTTAAGCTGTAACTCTGAACCATGAATTTATTGCTCACTACCAACTAAAAATTGCTGAGAAAGATACTGCAAAAGAGAGGCTTGTTTTAGCAATAAATGAGAATAGATATTGCAGCTATTTCTCATCTGCATTGCACTGAGCCCTCGTACTCGTCACGGTGGAATAACTGATCAGGTCATTGTAAAACTGCCAGATTTCTTGTGCTGTAGTGCGAGTTGTATTTTGCTATTGTCCTTGTCCTCTTTGTCACATTGTTCTTTCCTGGGCTTCAGTGTTTGAGAGTGTTCTGGCTCCCGTACGTGGGTGATTTGGAGCTGGCGCTGTCTTCTGGTTTGCTTTCTTATGCTTTACAAAAATCATCTTAGAGAAGAGGATGATTTGTCCATGATGATTTTAAGCTCTTGAACATGGTAATTTGTTGCTGCAGCTGTTCCCATGTTATAACTGCATTGTCAAAGCCGGTTTGGGTGTGCCTCTGCACACAGAGAGCGTAATTTGTTCTGAGTAATTGAAGATACCTTGATGACAACAGCTGTTTATGGGGCCAGCTCCTGTGCTTGACTGAGCTGCAACAGGGACTGTTTTTCCTTTGATGTAGACATCCCCACGCTTAGTTTCCATAAATGCAATTGCATTTGCATTTTCTTTTGACTAGAGCACAATACTCAAACGGTATAGCAGTGGGCTCAAGCTTCTCAGAGTTTTAGGCAATTTAGGAAACTCGTACATAATTGTCTTCTCAGAAAAAGTAGTGTCCTAAATTTGTGTGTTTTTATTATTTCCTTCAGAAATCATTCTTTTCATGTCCTATTTGTTATCGCAATTGTTATTGTTTAATGTCTTCTGATTTTTGAAATCTGTTCTTTGACTTTTCTTTCCGCATTAGACCTTTCTGCAATAGAGGCTTGCGTTGGTACTATAGGCAACTGAAATAAAGGCAGTAGAATGGATGATACTCGAAGAGAAAGAGTTGATACAAGAAAAAAGTTTCTAAATACAATTATAAAAATCAGACCCTATTAGAAATTTACTCTGAATGAATGAGACAATAGAAAGGTATTTGGACAAAGTCTTTTAGGTCTTTTTCTAACCATTTCTTAATTGTTTATTGTTTTAAAGTGTCATGAGAACATCAGCCAAGATCAGGCTTGAGGGGGAAAGAGAAAGCAAATTGTTGTTGCAAACAGTTTATAGGCACAGTATATCTAAACTTGTTAAGCCTTTTAGAGGTGAGTTATTTTGAGTCTAAACTGAACAAATGAGTTTGAACTTGATAAATGAGGTTGAACTCCCAGTACCTTTGTGAAATGCAGATGATAATGTCTTTAAAATAAATTACTCATGAATAAATCAAGATGTTGAAGTTGCGAAGGGTGAGAGATGGTGTAACAGGGAAATTCTTTGACTGGGAAATTGTTTCTGAGACCTTTCTTTATAGTATATATAAAATGCATAGTGAGCATCATGAATGAGAAATATTTTAAATGTCAGATACTGATAAGATTGGAGGAAAACAGTTGACGGCAAAAATGATCATATTGAGAGGTACTGTGCTGGTTTAGGGCTAGTAAAAGGCAAATGCAGATTAAATTTAGATAAATGAAAAAGAATAGGCCTGCAAACAATAACACAGAAGGTAGAAGAAATATCAAACGAGATAATTATGCAGGATATCAGCTTACAAAGGAAAAGGGGTTGTGGATAATATCCTGTCTAATTATAAAACCTATAAAGGAGGATAGTCACACAAACTAATTTCAGCCATCGTATACCCTACAGGCTCCCTGTATAGACAGTTGAATCTAAGGGTGAATCTGGGAACCTCTAAGAAAAGCACCTGGCAGTTGCCTCACTGGGTCTTTTAAATTGCTTTCTAGCAGTGCCAGTCTCCTAAATTTTAAGTACCTATAGTAATGGTGCAAATACTCATTTGCCTGTCTCTCTGGACTTTTTCCAATTATGAGATCAAAGGCTGGAGTAAAACCAAATTCTTATTGTACAGCTGTTTTAACTGCAAGTGAGCGTTTCCAGTATGGTATTTCCACAGAAAACCATTGTGGCTTAAATGTCACTTCAGCTACTGCTAATAGATTTCCAGAAATCCATTTTTCCCCACCATTTCCATCCTCAGATATCATCTGTAAAACCAGATAAATCCTGGAAGCTTAAGCTCTGTTGGACCTCTGATTAGAAAGTTGGTGGCTCTTACAGAAGGTTAGCAAATAGGAGGAAGGTGGAATTAAACCAGATTGTGCCCATGAAAGGCTGGCCTGTAGGCAAAAAGATGATATTTCATACTAGTAAAAGTAGAAGGGTGCTTATCTCCTACACAAGGAAACGATAAATAACACCTGTACAGTCCACAGAATGCCTTGATACCTAGAAGGCAGTAATTCCAGGGGAAAATGAAGCTGTACATAGACAGTCAATCAGGTAAGATTATTTGGTTTTGTGTTCTTAATTTGTTCCTCTATTTGCATGATTTACAGTTAAATAGTTAAATGATTTTGTCATCAAATTGGCTTTCACAATTTTCATTGCAAGGGTCACATATCCCTCTGCTTGGCAGTATTCCAGACTGATGATAATATTTGTAAAATTTCACATCTGAGAGAAATATATACTAAAACTCAGTTGAATAATAGTGATGCAGTATGTTGTTATGTAAGAGTCAACAAAACCATTCTTTATTTACTTTTTGTTTGACAACAGTAAAACCACTGCAGTTTTCTCTTTCTAGCATAAAGTGAGAATAAAAGTGAAGAACAACAGAGCTCAGTGGTGCTATTATGTTTCAGCAAATTGAAGTTTTCAAAATGCCACTTCTGCTTCTCTCCAAAGAAAAAAAAAAATGTTGATTGTAGAGAAAATAGTATGTTATATCTTTGGGAAAAATAGCGTAGAAAGACTTGGAAAGGAAAGATCAGAGATGTGGCAATGTTTTTAGAACCATTTTGTGCAGAAATTTTATTTCTATTGCTAAGAACTGTAGAAGTTTTCATTTACTGGGGAGCAAACTGTAAATATGCAATATTGCTTTTTATGTTACTAACTTCATTGAGTTACTGTTTAATTGGTATATAGAAAAAATTCTGCCAGTGACTTTACAACTGAATGCTATAATGAAATGTCACTTCTTTTCAGAAAAATGTTACTTTCCCTTGATTAGCTGAAGTATTAAATCTGTTTCGGTAAATGAATCTATTGATTTTAGCTTAATGTGTGGTAATAAAAAATATTTGAGTATGTTCTCAGTTGGTAGATTCATGAGATGCTGTGCTGGATTCTGTACAGGCACTGATGTGAGATTTTTATCTATTTTTCATGCATGAAACAGAGAAGTCAGTGTTGGTGCAGAAGGGAAATAAAGACCTGGGTTCTGCTGGAGGACAGTTCTCTCACTTAAGTTCTGCAGAAGTCATGCACGAGCTTTCTTGCACTGGGTCACCCAAGACCCTACGGTGGCTATAGCAAAATAGTGCTGTAAAGCCTCTTGGTCCAGCGGGTCAGTCCCAGGCAGTCTTCCAGAGGTGATTAATGTCGACCATGGTCCTCACTGCCTTGGGGAGCTGCCCATTGCCTACATGTTAATGCTGCATCGCACAAGAAATAAAATGCTCGATTAGTGTCATATGTTAACCTATCCAGTCGTAATTTAATAGTAATACAGACAAGTGCAACCCAGCTTCTGCTTCGTTTCATTTGTGGGTCATGGTTAGCCATGCTTGATTGCTGGCCATTGCAGGAGCACATTAACTAAGTGCTGTAGCACTTCTTTTGTACAAACACAACCTCTGAAGAAACCTGTGTGGGATGTAGGGAACAGACTGATCTACTATAGAGGCAATGTAAAGGAATACGCAAAAGCAGAATTGGAGACAAGAATGTTTTTGTTCTTTTACACAATAATGCGAGATACAGTTACGTATTTTCCTACATCATCACGTTCTCTTTCCACTGCTTACATTTGGGATGCCATTAATGCATAGAAAGAGGTTTCAGAGTAATTTAACTTCAATAGAAGGAAAACAAAGGACATCTCTGAATAATTTAGAGGGACGTTTATAGATCAGTGAGTCAGAGGCTTTGGACTTAGAATACTGAAGTTAACACTAAAGCAAACAGACCCTGAATTACTTAATTACTGGCTTGTTAATATTTCATTCAGAACTTTATGGAAAAAAGTCTGTAATTAGTGCTAATAGTTATAGCAGGAAGCTACAAACCAAGGCTTTCCGTTTCAGTTCATGGATTTCCCCACTGTGTGCACTCTTGCCTGACAAATAAGCTCCTTTTTACCTCGGGTTTTTGAACTGTAGAATTATATACATAAAACTTTTATCTAAAGCAAATTAATGAAATTGGTTTAGCATATAAAAATACACGCTGAGGTTATCAGACAACAGATTACAGAGTTAACATGCTGTGACCTGGTCTCTCTTTCTCTGATCTCTTCCCAGCGCTGCCTATTCTTCTAGAGGAGAGCCTTTAAGAATTTACTTCTTCCTTGCTGGAATTGGTAGTGACATTGACTGGCTCTAGAATGGGTTTATGATGTTACTTGTAATGCTGTTACATCACATGAAAAGCAAAACAAATGTTTTCAGCTGTATTTGTTAGAGAACTAATGCGGTTTCAGTCCTGAGCCTCAGGTGGGAGAGGACGGCCACTGAAACACAGCTGTAGCAGTTGAGCAGAGTGCACAAATTAGGCCCTGAATTCTGGAGAATTTAAGAATCAGCCCATGCAGAAGTCTTTGCAGGCCACAGCTTTGATGAGGGTTTGTTTTTGTTTGGGTTTTTTTGGAGAAGTCACCTGGTTAGAAAACTCAGGAGCCTTTTTTTGGCTTTGCTTGCCTTAGCTCTTGCAGGCTAACTGGGTGAAGTCATTTTGCGAAATATGAAGATGAAATATTGTTGCTTGCTTATTTTGATATCAATTTTCCATACAATAACAAAGTGTATGAGCAAAGCCCTGAAAATTGTGCTCATGTACAGGGGGCTTTCCCAGATTTTCTGTCTGTCAGGGCTTTGGCAGGACCAGCTATCAAACCATTAATTATCTCTTGTTGCCAGCACTCACCATTCAAAGTTTAATCCTGTTTAGTTGATAGTAAAACCGAAACTCAGATAAAATCCTTATTGACTTGTCTAGAAACGCTGCTGCCCAAACAGACCAAGTAGTTCATAGCTTTCTTAGACTACATCTGGAAAAATCTGTAAAATCCTCTGAAGCCAGTTGTGACACTTCCAAGTCCGTGCATATTGTCCGTTCCTCTGCCTCGTGATCACTGCAGTCTGCTGCCCCACCCCATGTCCATTACCGTGGTGTCCTGGGAAATCTGGTTCCCTCACTCTGCAAAGTCATTAATAACAAAGAATGGAAAGGAAGTAGGGGCTTGCCATGAAAGGTAAAGCAGTAAGAACTCCTCGATAGCATCATTTACTGACAAATTTGTGCCACTGACAGATTAGCCCTTGCTTACCTTTCCTTTAGAGGACTGACCTCATCAGCCGGCAGGCACCATAAAACCATTTGCAGTGTCTGAGCCACGATTAACTTCCTTATCTAGCCCTTTCTGTTCTGTAACCCCACAATGATCAAGAAGACCTGCATGCTTATATTTTAGATTATAGGTCAGATTATACTGCACGTCTTTAATTGCTTTTGAAGAAGGAGGGAAAAAGCTTTCCAGGATTTAAGCCTCAAAGCCATTTAGGCTTTGAAGTTAAGGCAAACTATTCAAGAAAGGAAGGGAGTTGAAGCCAGCTCAGTGCTGCAAAGGCAGTTGAGAAGTGAGTTAGGGCAGTTGACTTTCGTTACAGCAGTTGTTTTGATGCAAGCTAATTTTTGAAAGTCTATGTTAAGTGAGCAGCCATTAATCTTTTTGTTGTGATGTATTATCAGTAATGGGAAAAAAAATTATTATTTTCATTCTAATTGAAATCTTAGGAGAAGGAAAAATACAATGAAAAATGCTTAACATGACTTTTGCAGCTTTTTCCCCAACACACCTCATTATTTGGACTTTATAGCATTGCTGAATAGTTTCTTGTGGTGGTGGTGTTTGGCTCTTCTTGGCTTTGTGTTTTATATTATTGCAGTGTTTCATCAAGGTATTTATCAACTCCCTCATGTAAGTGGCTTTGGCAATCACCTGAAACTTGTCTAGTCTCATTAGCTGCAAAAATCGAAGGGTTGAGTCAGCAGGGTTGTGAACGCCAATCTTAGCAATGAGGTGTAAGCAGGCCCCCTCAAAATGGTGAGGTTTTAAAACTCACTGAAGTTTGAATTTTTTTGTCATCCTGCATTTGAAAATTTGAAGTTCTTGCTTTCTTCTACAATACAAATACAAAACCTGAGAACTTTATTTAAAAAGCAAGATGTTATTTTGCTGTAAGAAAGTTGTGTGATTTCAAGATCTGTCGCTCATTTAAAAATGCTAAGTATTACACAGACAGTATAAAAGCTATGATGAGCAAGACTGAGCTCTCCTCTCTAGATTGATCCTTTGGTTCTCAGGAGACCTGTTTGATGAAAAACCATTCAGCCTAGTGAAGTGGATGGGGATTGTCTGAATTTATATTTCCTACAGTCCCATAAGCCTCTGTGTGTTCTAGTACCAGATTTTTGAGTAACTAGGAATTGCCTCTTAAATCATAGAATCATAGAACTCTCAGGGTTGGAAGAGACCTTGAAGATCACCTAGTGCCAACCCCCCTGCCATGGTTGGGCAGGGACACCTTCCACTAGACCAGGTTGCTCAGAGCCCCGTCCAGCCTGGCCTTGAACACTTCCAGGGATGGGGCATCCACAGCTTCTCTGGGCAGCCTGTGCCAGTGCCTCACCACCCTCATGGTGAAGAATTTCTTCCTAATATTTGATCTAAATCTGCCCTCCTTTAGTTTAAAACAATTCCCCCTTGTTCTTTTACTTTGCACCCTTGTCAAAAGTCCCTCTCCATCCTTCCTGTAGGCCCCTTCAGGTACTGGAAGGCTGCTAGAAGGTCACCT
>KL277019.1:22503-35756 GCA_000699545.1 Podiceps cristatus | reverse complement strand
GTCCTTTTTGTGTTGGGGGCCCCAGAGCAGGATGCAGCACCACAGGTGGGGTCTCAGCAGAGCAGAGGGGCAGAACCACCTCCCTCAACCTGCTACCCACGCCACTTCTGATGCAGCCCAGGATACGGTTGGCTTTCTGGGCTGCAAGCGCACATTGCCAGCTGAAGTTAAGTTTCTCATCCACCACTACTCCCAAGTCCTTCTCCTCAGGGCTGCTCTCGAGCCATTCACTGCCCAGCCTGTACCTGTGCTTGGGATTGCTCCAACCTACATGCAGGACCTTGCACTTGGCCTTGTTGAACTTCCGATGGTTCACACAGGCCCACCTCTCAAGCCTGTCAAGGTCCCTCTGAATGGCATCCCTTCCCTCCAGCCTGTCGACCACACCACACAGCCTGGTGTCATTGGCAAACTTGCTGAGGGTGCACTCAGTCCCACTGTCCATGTTGCTGGAAAAGATGTTAAACAGCACCGGCCCCAGTACTGACCCCTGAGGAACACCACTCGTCACTGGTCTCCACCTGGACATTGGCCCATTGACGGCAACACTTTGGGTGCGGCCATCCAGCCAGTTCCTTACCCAACGAGTGGTCCATCTGTCACATCTTTGTCCCTCCAGTTTAGAGACCAGAATGTTGTGTTGGGACAGTGTCGAATGCCTTGCACAAGTCCAGGTAGATGATGTCAGTGAAATGTATGAAGTAAATGTCAGTAAATGTATGAAGAGAAAAATTTACTACTTTTTGTAAACTAAAACATATGTTAAATATAGGAGATTAAAAGCAAGTTTGCTTAATTCTGGTCTTAGTTCATGTGCACATTATCTCTCTGCAATCTCAACATTTTCAAGTGCTAATAGGATTTCTAGATGTTGAAAGTACATTTATAAATTTATAATCTTGCTCCCTACCCCCTACCTTTCTAATAATGCTTGCATAGCATGTTTAATAATTTACATATCACTTAGATACCAGTATTCGATAAAGTCAGTATGCCAAATTCAGCTTTCAATGTTATATGTTTCTTTGTTTACCTACTATAGTGGAGAATGTGAAGTAAAATTTTGGTTATATCTTTCTTAATGTTGTTAATGTAATGTTCTGAGGCAAAGAAATTTGAACCACGAGGAAAGCAGAGCTGCTAACAAACCAGTTTGGGCTTTGTTAGGCAGTGGAGTAGACATATGAATATATTACATATGATTATCATAAAATTATGGCCTGGAAATTGAACAGTCATGCTGCTGCATTTTAGACAGTACATTTATAATAAGCTGTAATAAAGTAAACATTTTGAATGGGTATAAGAAGAGGCATTACTTGTGATCAGAAATGTATGTTCAGTTCTGGCTTTTGAAGCTCAATTTAACAAAGCAAACAAATTTCCTTGTAGTGTTAAAACAGTTGTTCTCAGTGGTGAATTTTGATTTATGGGGGAAAAAAACTTTAAGTGTATAAAACTAGCTGTTTGGGATCTAAATGGAAGAAAAGAATATGATTCATAATGGCTGTGATTTGAAAGCTGCGTGTTGTTACAAGTAGAAGTAGGTTTAAAAGACTCACTTACAATTATTTGCTACTTTGGATTGTAGTTTAAATGTCTTTTGGTTTATTCTGGTATCATTTGGCATTTTTCCAATACAGCATAAAACCACTTTTTCTGAGAACGTTTCAGAAGCCAGATAAGCAATGATGAGAATTGGGTTTAGAGCCCAATCCTGATAACACTGGTGCGGGCTAATTGATCTTATGAAACTGCTCGGAGGTGTATGACTTACAAGGATAAGAGTTTGCAGAGCCAGGACCCAAATAAATAGTGACAGATACTATCTGACTTGTAAAAGTAGCTTTTCCTCAGACAACAGAGAAAGGCTGCTGGGAAGCTCCTGATAGCCCAGCCCCGGGGAGCCTCCCTGCAACCCATCGCTGGCGGTGTGACAGCAAGCGACAGAACCCCTTGTAGGGTGTGAGAAGGACAGATAAAACAAGATGAATTTAGACTCCTATGGTAGTAATAGCTGGGGTACAAAGAAAAGATGAAAAACAGTCATATGAGAAAGTATGCTGTAAAATCTGTGTGTGATAAACATTTGTCGAGAGAGCCGTCATTATAGAGGTGAGGTCCAACATGTGAAAGGCAGAAAATGTCAGAAAACCTCTTCATCCTATTCTGATGCAGTCATCTTGGTTCTCTTTTGTTTATTTTGAGGTATGGAAATAGCATTGCCAAAGGTTGTAAAATAGTGATAGCACTGCTTTGTCTCCGGAAGATTTGTTTGGGTTTCTGCTGATAAATTATTAAAGAGATCTCAGCTGCCCTGTGTCACAGGATTTCTTGGTAGCATGAGTCTAAGTACCTGAGGGGTAATTAAGATTGGATTTAGACAACCTAATGGGGGGTAAATGCTTTCCCTGTTGTGTGACCACAAACCATCTCTCTCTGTTTCCCCGTCTGCAAACTGAGAATAACAAGCCTTATGAAATTCATAATTTATGAATGAGCTGAGCAGTGTTTTCAAAGTATATTCTTTACTATCGGTGCATAACTCTTGTCTCTGGATCTTTGTTTCCTAGCATGCAGCGCTCTCGGTTTGGGGCTGGCTCCCTTTTGCAAAAGCGGTCTGAGTGAATAAGGCACAAATCAGGGTTAAGAGTGGCTTTCGCAAGCTGGCTCATGTCAGGTAGAAATACAGTCCTCAAAAGCTATCAGGCTGTGGGTGAAATGTTTCCTCCTGGAGTCATTGCTACATTATGATTACAGCTTTTTCTATCAGCTTACGCTGTATATCCTTGGTCTATCTTCCCCTCCTGTACAGTTGCTTATCTTCCTGGTGGGGGTGGCTTTTTTCAGAAACCTCCAGTGGATTCCTTATCCTTCACTAAAAGGATTTTTTTGCTTGTTTTTGTAACTGTTCTGCGTTTTGCTGTGGCATTTTACTACTTTGCTTGCATCTGCCTGTTTTTCTTTGATACTTTGACTAACACCCTCAAGTTTCAGTAGTGACCCCAGGGTTTGTTAGTGTCATAATTATTCTTGGTGTGCCAAATCCGAGCTGGCTGTCTCTGGCCTCTGCAGTGTTACCCCAGGTGCTTGCAGTGAAGCATTCCTCTTACCTCTTCCTACAAATCCATGAGCTGTAGAGCAGGTGCAGCTCTGTTTGCACCAAGTACGCATCCTCTCTACAGTACGTTCACACTGACACTTGCTCTGAGAGCTCTGTCACTGCTCTCTTACTGCCTCGGTGTTTACCACCGTTCCCCCATCCCTAGGGTTTCCACCTCTTTCATCAGCGCATGCTGAGGGTCAGAATTATATGAGCTGCTTTTTAATATGACTTTTATTTAGGTACTCATTGCAGTGGAGGTATGCCAGCTTCATGAGTCCTCAGGACAGAATTCATCTGTTCCTCATTTTTTTACAAAAGATGTACAGAGAGACCTTTTTTCTTTAATCCATAGACCTGTGATGATTAGAGTGCCAGGGCAAGAGATATCGATCTAGGTGGACAAACATTTATTACTTTATTTCATTTAACTGTTCGAGATGTGTATGGACCCTTGGATCTCTGCTTCCCATTCTTGACAGTCATTAAAAGAAAATAGGTTTTTCAAAAGCTTTGGAGTTCCCTCAGGAGTTAGGTGGAGATGGCAAAGTCTAGCAGGAAGGTCAGCTGCTCTTTGAGTACTGTAGATGCTCGAGTTATAATGCCCAAAAGTGTTCAAAGAGTTTGTTGGTTTGCTGTGGCTGACCAGGTTTTCCCACTGAGTTAAACGGCAAGTATAGAAAAAAGAATATCTTGAAGAGTGTGCATCATTGAGCAAAACCCAGATATACTCCCACATCATGGTCTTGGCAGATACCAGTTATCTGCTTTGTTGTAGATACCAGTGTTCCTCTGAGAGTCCCAAACAAAGATCGGGAAAACATCAGTTTCTTACAGATAGTTCAGATGGTGTTACAAGGTCAGGTGTACAGGAGACCTTCCAGGATACATTAAGAAATCTATTTCCAGCTGGCACAAATTCATTAAACTCGTAATATCACTGATAAGAGGAAGGCTTTTTATTTCTGATGTTTCCATCAGTCAGTTGTCAGGAGGACGCCAGGACTCCAACCCATTCCATATATCAGAAAATGGTATCCACATTTGAATTTACTACGTGTAAGAATGACAGGTTCTTTCGGAAAATCTTGTATCTTAACAAGAAAGAATAAATCATGAACTGCGAGTGCTAGACACTGCAAGTCAAAACCCCCCAAAATCCACAATTTAAAAAATCCTCGCTCTTGTGATTTTGAAACATGATTTTTCTTTTTGGCCTTTTCCGTGATTTTTCCAGTGCTTGGTGTTAGCATTGTGGTTTAATTTGGTGTGAACAAAAATGTTAAAATTTTTATGTTTCTTAATGTTCCTTTCCAGGAATGAAATCTCAAAATTGGAGCATTTCCATTTCCTATGTACACAAGAAGCGGCGTAGTTACACTTAGAAAGCTTCTTTAATGTCAAATAGACATATCAACTGCATTGTGTTTACCCAAGCTGATAACCATTTGTTGGGTAATATATTACTTAAAAGGAAACACAAGTTTAATTTAGCAACAGAATTGGTTATCAGTGTTCTTACTTTTCTTTCAGAAATCTATGTTTTTGATAAAATAATCTCTTGAATCATATTAAGAAATGGATATTAAGCTGCATTACAAATTACAAGATCTGTTTTGATTTGAACAAAAATGTGAAGCAGTTAACTTACTAACTTCTGTCAGTTGACAGTATGAATATTTGCAGTCCTGTGTACACTAATAGTATGAACAGGCATTTAATCACCATCTTAAATTCTTACAGTTCTTTGAGAAGTTTTACTGTGGAACACGAGATACTTTATATGAATGGGGAAGAAAGTTCTTTAAAAGCATCTGAACAAGTTGTTTGAGAATTAGGAAGAAGCACTGAAGGAACAACTTGGTATCTATATTAGGTGCTGCGTAGTGTGCTGTAGGTGTTGGGGGCTCTAAGAACTACATGGCTGCTAACTCTCTAGGATGTTCTTAGTCAAATCATTGGAATTTCTTGTGATTACAGATGAGGATGTGAATACATGTGGAAGTGCTTTCCCAGGACAATCCCTGTCCAAACATACTTTCCTCTGGAAAGCTGAGCATGCTCTTAAATGGTGCACGTCAGAGCTTTGCTTTAGGTGTAGTCTCAAAATAGACAGAAGCCCTGGTTCTCCCACCTTATTTTCTCTCAGTTGCCTTGGTTTGACAGGAAGCTCCTTGGAGTTTGCTTATCACTTTAAATCTTCAGTCTTCAAAACGATCTCCTCTTGAGTTTGGCCTATCTTTTTATCTTAAGCAGCTGTTTATTTTGTTACTACTGCTGCTTTATTTTTTCCGTCTCCATCCTTTTCCTTCAGGAAGTCTTGACCCCTCTTTTTTTCCTCAAATTCCCATATGTTTGTTTGTTTAGTTCCCTGACTGTTGTCATTGCTTCTCCCTGGTCTTCAGATGATGCCCTTGCTGCTATGGAGTTATAGTACCAGAGGGCAGGTGAATTCTCTCTGTCTAGGACATTCCACATTGCTTGAGAAGTTTAGAAATAATGTCTCTAGTACTTCACCAGTGTTGTAGGCCGTCACAGCATCTGACAGTAATGCAGAAATCAGGATTTGAGATGTGCTATTTTGCTAGAGAGGTTTTGTTTTCTAAACTGTCATTTCCGGCTGAATGTATCCCAATACCCTCAGTACAAGGAGCTCACAAATGTCATATTTTTTGGACAGTTCTTAGAAAAACATGGATTAATTTTTACAGGATGGCTGACTAGAGAAGTTTCTCCAGTTGTTCTGCAGTAGGAGACTGGGAAGCAACCCAAAGGTTTCTCCCTCGTGAGCACACAGCTGATCATTTACTTTGGGATGTGCTGCTTTGACTTGCATTTGTTTGCTTTGGCTATGAGAATGGATCCTAATGGGGAAAAGTTAGTTATGTTATCAGAGAGGAGAAAAATTACTTTCTAGGCCTTATGTGGCAGCTCTAAACTTTTCCTCTCTCTAGGCATTCGAACTTGTTTTTTAAAAAAGAAAACAAACAGTTTGTGTACTTGGCCATATCAGAAAGGAATGCCTTCATTACACATGCCAGCTATAAAAAAGGCAGATTCTTCTTAGAAAATAGAAAGCCATTACATTTAGAGTCTATCTTGCCTGTGTGTTATGGTCCCTTTTTTTTTAATTCTGTATTTAGAAATAGAGATCTTTTTAATTTCCTAAGATTTTCAACTGCTGCTTTTGCTCATTTGTTCTCTCATGGAAGTTAACATTTTCTGCATCTACTATTACAATCAGTTCTTCTGGGATCTTAGAATAGGCTGATGACTTGGGTTGTGGAATAAGCAATAGAAATAGGTAAATTGAACTATTTTCTTTCTATAAATGTTTAGTAATAGAGGGGAAAGTGCAACAAAAAGGCATTTAAAGAGAGAAAGGATTTGAAATAGAATGTGTTAAGATTTTGCTTACAAACATCACTTTCTTTAAAGGGGATTATTTACTGAGCTAAAATAATTTCGATTTCTTTGAAAAAAAATGTGCGTATGGAAACAGGGCTTCTTTCAGTCAAGTCTCCATTTGTCTAAAAGCTTACCTCCTTTTTACTTTCTAAATAACTTGAATATGGGGAAGGAAGATGCATTTGTAAAGTTTAAGCTTGTCCATTGCTTTCTGAAATATTAATTACCTTAAAATCTAAATTCTCATTGCTAATACTTCTTACATAAAGTAGCAGCTTGCCCAGGAATTTCATTCTCCTTTGGGATTAAGGGTGATGAGACTAATGTTTGGGTGAAGTCTTTATGAAAATATACATACTTCAAGTAAATGAAAGAATGACTCAAGAGGCGGAACGATGGCTGGGTCTGATCAAGTGCACTGTGGAGATGCACAGAAAAGCCTTGGTCATTGGTAGTCCCTACAGGTAATGCAGCTGTGCTCACGGTACTAGAGCTAGCTACATTCAATTAAAATGGTTTCTCCTCTTTTTCAACTGGATATATTGTTTTTTCACATTTTGCGCTAAATTGATGAAAAATTTGTCTGCTTATGAAGGCACCGTTGTGATTCATTTCAAAATGGCTCCATTACTCTGTCAGGCAAGATGATTTGAGATGTATTAGATATTTCAGTTTTTTATATATATATTTTGAATTTCTTTCAGAAAATGGGGGATGGAGGGAGACTGGAAAATGGGCAATTTCTTAAACCTTAGATGGTGTCATTCTTAGAACAAGGAATAAGCTTACCCCACTGAATTTTTTCCTAGTGAGTAGCCCAGGTGATGAGGCGGGAAGCCTTTCTCAGGAGGGAGAGGAGGATAGCTGTCATCTTTGCATAATCAGACATTCTTAGATGATGGTCTTGTATTACATCTAGTCTGATTTGATAATGAGCTATTGCTTGCCCACTTTTTTTCTGATCACATCTGGCAATCTAGCAGTAACATAGTTAATCATCTTCCAAGAGGAAGCTCATCTAGTTTTGGGGGAAGTGATTTCTGTTGGGCAAGTAGGCTCCTTCCTGATAACTACATCTAATGCAGTCAGGAACAGTGAGTGTTTCTGCTGAGGAGCAATTTCCTTCCTCTTGAAAGGTTGGTGTTCACCCTTGCCCAGGACACTGTTGTGTCCCAGATCAGAGATACTGTCCTGATGAACACCACCTCTGACAGCCTCGTGTCTGGGACATGATCTTCTGGGCTTCTGATTCTGACTGGCTGTCTGAAATTAGGCTAAAGAATACATATTTAATCAAAGGAGGCTTCATGGAATCTTTAGTGTGGTGGAAGTTTCCATCTTGAAATTGCTGAATGCTGGTTCAAGGTGTTTTATCAACAGTACGGCAGAAGCGTTGGCACTGTATTACAAGCATTTCTGCTAAAGAGAGTAAGCATTTTGGCTGAGAACTGCCATCATGCCTAGGACACTTGGCCTGTTTCTGCGAAGCACTAGCTAGAAGATGTACCTCTCAGGAAGAGAAGTGATGGTGCATTACAGATACCCCTATAGACTGTAAGACGTAAGGGGGAGAAGGAGGGATGAACCCTATACTGCAAAGGGAGAATCGAGAAGACACTGCTCTGAGCTGCTCAGAATGAATTCCCAAAGGGAAGGAAATTCAAGACAGTTAAATTTGACAGTTTTCCTGTCCCCCTTTTAAAATAGCATGCAAGTGACAGGTAGATGTGTGAGTTATGGATACAAGTATCACTGTGGGCTTGTTCAGTCCTGTGCATAAAAAATACCCATTTAGAAGTCTATTAAGATACAATATTAGAAAACTGTTTTTAATGTTGAAAACTGTGTTTTTCTCAGAGCACTTGTAGTCTTGATCAAATGCCCAACAGTTCCCAAAATGTTCATTAATATTACAATAAGTATATTTATAAGACTGAGGTCTCGTAAGAAAGTATAGGGAACAGTAGGTGCTGTATTTCTTCCTTTTTAAAATAATTACTACAAGTTGCAATTGTTAAAGACTGATCACCAGTTTTCTAAAGGGAAAACTCATTTAAGTCACTGCTTTGGCAGGTGTTCACATTTTGTGGAAAGATCTGTCTTCCAGATTGCTAATGAATGGCCAAGCAAGTATCTAGATAGTTAATAATACTGCTTAATTGCCACAGTCAGATAAAGCTGCCAACTAATTTATTGCTATTCTGAGCATCTGAACACTAGAAGAATGATAAACCATGAGAAAGCCTTATGAGATGGTTTGTTAGTTGAAGTCATTGCCTGCAGTTTTATACATTTCTCTCTCTAGCAAGTGCTCCTTCTAATGTTTCCCTTCTTTGACAGAAAATCAGACACACGGTCATACCCCCTGCTGTCTCCACTTCCACCAGGCAGCTGTTTTCAAAGTAATACACCTTCCCAAGGAACCACGCAACCAAGAGACTCTTCCTGGGTTTATGTATCCGTAGTGCGCTAGAAAGGGATGTTGTGTTTTCCAACATACACCTAATGGCACATAAATACGTCCACGAATGTGTGTCAGTCAAACATCTGGACTGTATATAGCTTTTCAACCCAAACGGACGGAAGTGACGTGCTGTGCGCAGAGCGTGCTGCAAAGGAAACGATTGCTGGTCTGAGCAATTGGTTGATTTCATCCAAGTGATCATTAGCGGATGCAAACTTTACTTAAAGATTAAATGATTTTTGGAAAAAAGCTCTTTGCAGGTGATGGAATGGATGAAGGAATAATGTACAACATGGAAACCTAACTCTGACTCAGTTGTAAGCGGGTTTAACACAATTGTCTTACAGTGTCACGTTCACTTGACAAGTAAAATCCCAGGGCTCCCTATCTGGGAACGAACACAAGTATTCAGGGTGAATACCAAGAAAAATGTTGGGATTCTGTTTATGAAATTAGGAATAAATCCTGTACCGTGCAGTATAGGAGGACTCAGCACATGCTCCGGACCTTCTCAAGAATTAATTGCCTTTATCTGGGAATTAATGGAAATGAGGTTCTTGGGCTTTTCCACTGTATGTGCTATTAAGCTGCCTGGAGACAGTTATAGCCTTTTTCAAACCGGCATCCCTCTGACAGTAGTAAATTCCCGTGTCACCGCTCAGGAGCAAGTGGACAACAGAGGTGAAAAATTATGCTAATGAATTGCGATAACCAGACGCTTTTTATGAGCATGCTTATGCATAAGATCCTGAATCCAAAGTGTTATATTACCTTGTACAGCTTTTCATTGGTAAACTACAGCAAACTAAACACAGCTAACAGTTAAATACAGCTTTATACTTCTGAAGAGGCTCTTTGGAACAAAGTGAAGTATATGGGTAAAATTGCTAAAGCGTTAGATAAGGTTCTCGGGTTACCATGGTTACTTGAAAATTTTGCATTGTATCATAGATTAGGATGCATAGGATGAAGTAGCCAAAACAACTAGGAAGTCCAATTCATGTAAACTCCATTTCCAAACCACACAGTGTGGCCAAATAGAAAGACAGATAGCTCAGGATATTGGCTGCTGACAAATCTATGAATCGATCAAGGGAGGCCTGAAGGAGATTTAGAACATATGTGATTTGAAATCCCGCATTATTTTGGAGTTAGCAGTCTTAATTTTTAAAGACAAATGAAGAAGAAAAAATAGGAAAATCCTCAATAATGTAAGGAGTGGAATGATTTTCCATAAGCTCTTTCTGGTATTGAAATCTGACATTTGGCTTTGAGACCTTCAACAAAGGTTGATGAAACATGGATAATACATTTCGTGCACTTAGGCTGGCAGTAGCACTTATACTGGAAGCAGTTTATTCCCATGGAAACCTATTTGCATTTGGGCCAGAAGTGACTTTTTTTCCCCTCTGTTAGAGCTGCTGATGTTTTAGCATAATATAATTGCTGTATATTGACAGCAGATTTGAAAAGTATTTTTAAAATGTTGAGTAGCTGAGCATATGTATAATGGAGATGTAGTCTGTGTAGTTTTTCTGTGTAGGATGGAGGCATGTTGCTGAAAAATGCAAGGTGGCTCTTGATCTTCTATTATTTATCCCTAAAAGAAAGAAAAAAATGTGAATCAAAATATGTTTATCCCAAACATTTTTTTTTTTTTTAAACAGGTGACAAAAGAACTGAAACAGTACGACAATAAAATTATAGAGTGCAAGTTTGAGAACAACAGCTGGGTCTTCATGAGACAGAGAATAGACAAAAGCTTTCCAAATGCCTACAGCACTGCCATGGGTGAGTAGAATAACTTGCTTTAAAAGATTTCAGGCTCAGATTTTAATTTTTTAACTCCATTTCAGTTTAAGGAGGAAAGGCATTCTGTGTTCTCTTTTCTGGTCTGAGTCCTGGCTTCTCTAACTTACTATAGTAATACGCTATCTTGCAAATGCTTATGTTATGTTTAGCTTTTATATAGCGTGAATCCTTTGCCTTCAGGGTTATTTGATGAAGTCAGTTAAACAAATACTCTGCTGCAGTTTTTGACAGATAACACAGAAGCAAGCTCCCAAGTTTGTAGAACTGCAAACACCTGCTGAAAGAGACTTTAAATGGCAGGGCATGCCTTTTAAGTGAGGCCCAGGAAAGTTTTTATTTTCGATAGCATTGCAACAGCAGTTAACTAACTAGCATCAGTTCCTAGCGTTGTGTTGGCTTGTCGGGATGCCATGCAAACTGGCACACACTGAGTTGAGTTTGTTGAACAAAAAATCCATTATAATTCACCTCTATTCAAAACACCGAAACCATTATTTGGCAGATGGGCTAGAAAATTCATAGGAGAAAATGTCATCTTCAGTTTCTACAATAGTCGTACAAACAATGAAGAGGCAAACAAATGAAAGGTGGGGTATATCCCTGCAGAATTTTAAGACTTTGTGTTGTTCTACCAAAAAACATTTTGCCAACTATTGTAAATTAAATGATGTTGTTTACTTTCAGGTGAAGTATAAGCATTTGAATAGAAGCGTGCAAGGCTGAATAACTCTAGTCATGTTGATACAGACTTTTGTTAAGTGCCAAAATGAAGTTTAATCATATTTACAACCGTGCTATGTACTAGGACATGCATAGATAATCTAGGATTTTCTCTGAACCATTCTGCTTGTATTTCTGCCTTAGCAGTGAGTAGATTTTCTTAAATAAACAAAATGTGGTCATTTTGCAAGATCGTAAGTCTGTGGGCACCTTAGGAAACCAGCACCGAATGTAGCTGAAATACTTGCTGAACAGTCCTGTCAGGAAAGAGTAATGGGCCACAAAAGTCATACAAGTACAGGGACATCTCTTCGTCACCATGACCTAAATTTCTCTTCTCTGATTCACCTTATTGCTTCAATAGTTAGTTTTCCTTGGAATTTTCTCTTCTTTGAGGAGTAACATATTCTCCTTTTCTTTGTTCTTAAGAGCATACACAGCTGCACTTTTTCTCTTCTCATTTTCTCCATTTGTTAGAGCAGTTATGTTATTCTTGACTTTTTTTTCCACCAAAGCATAATGAACTTCTTAAAAATAAAAATTAAAGGAAAATTAGATGCTACAGGAAGAACTGTTTTGTAATAAATATTTCCAATTTTCTGTGGGAATTTTCAGAACAGGAAGCTTTCTTTTGGCTTTGATTTTTCACTTTTGACCATTTTTTCAAAATCTCCAGAAGTTGTATTTTCTCATTTGAGACTTCCATCATCCCCTTCTCTAGATCCTTTCTCCTCTATTTGCTTTCTCTTGATGAAAAATACTATTAATTTTCCCCTATGAAATAGCAACAAAATAAGTACCTGTCTCCATCTTGCTTTTGGACTTTGATATTTTTCAAATTGAAAAGAGACAGGGTTTTTGAGTGGTTAAGCTAGGACAGCCCTTAAAAGTTGATATAAAATTATACCCGCTGCCTTGTAGCACAAATTCTATTCCTAAACTAGTCATAATCATGATGTTTTCCAACTGCTGAAGGCGCATACAGGGAAAATTTTAAAGCATCTTTTCACCAAAATTAATTAGATAATAAAAAAATAATGCTTGGAAGGTGTATTATTAATTGTAAAATAATACTTTGAAATGGTTCTGGAATTCCGCAGTAAAGAAAGGAGTGATTTTAAGAGTCATGAAATTATTGTTGATTGTTATTTGTAACAACACTATATTGCAAGTACATTTTAAGGAGTCTTAATGTTGTTTAGGACTCTAGGAGGTCCACGGCTTGTTATGCATGGAAATTGCATCCATACTGTGGCCAGTCCTTATATGCTATAAATTATCCTCTAATCATTTTGTACTTTCTTCCAAGATAGTTGTAGGATTTCTAATTAATTTCTTGCTCTTTATTTTCTTCACCCTCCCTAAGTCTCTCGGCAGGATTAATTACGGCATATACATAGGAAAACTATTAAAAATATTTTGTTTGTTTTAAGAGAAGTAAGCATTTTTATTTGTTCCATAAAATCCTGTGGGCCATTACTTACAAACTATGATGTGCGGAGTCATGTTAAGTAATCCGGGTGTGCTGATACGTGCATGCTTTGGCCACTGTGCAATACTATGGCCTTTCCTCTATCATGTGGTCTGGTGTGCTAGGCTTGCTTGGGGTCAGGTCTTTCCCAGCCACATGAAGGTAGGCCTTCATGTCTTATTCATGCCTTCAACTCTTATTCAGCCACACAAAGGTATGCAAGTTAAAAAGTAGTACCGTGCATGGGGGGTTCATGGTATTCATAGTACTTAGGT
>KL277019.1:0-22490 GCA_000699545.1 Podiceps cristatus | reverse complement strand
GGGGGGGGAAGTAGGCTACCTTAATTCAGAGGTTTGCAATATTAAGCCAGTCTTGTTTCTAGCCATTCAGATTTGATGGGTGTTTCAAAGCCAGGTCTCACAAGGCCTTCCTTGCTGTTGCTTGCCTCAATAGGGTGTCAGTTCTCGGCGGTTTTATATTTACCCCACGAAGCCTACACACGCATGCCTTTTGTTTGTTTTAAAAAGAGCGATTCCCATGAGGTGTGGGCCCGCTACACTGCTTCACTCTCTGGCGGACAAAGCGGAGATACTCGACCCCTGACAGAACCATCTTGTGAATGTCTGGCGTTTAAGTCTGAATACTTGAGCCAAATTATTTATTTTGCAAAGAGGGGATGAAATTATTGAAGTGCCAACTACAACAGATCGGCTTAGTAACTTGAGAATATGTTCTTTGTTCCCAGCTGTATGCAACAGCATCCAGAATCCAGTCACGAAGGAGATGCTGTTTGAGTTCATTGATAGATGTACAGCAGCTTCTCAAGGACAGACGCGGAAACACCACCTCGATCCTGACACTGAACTCATGCCGCCCCCGCCGCCCAAAAGGCCGCGTACCATAACATAAGGCCTTGGTTTCAGCGGATAGCATGTTTACAGTTTTGCAGAAGGTGAAACACAAGTGTGAAGGCTGAAAAAAAAAGTAATCTGAATGGCTGTAAATACTTGGGTGTGGTTTTTTGAGTTGTTTTTTGGTTTGTGCTTTTGGGTTTTTTTGTTTTGTTCTTTTCAAATTCCACATACAAATGGACATTGTTTTGTAACTGATAAATTCAACCTTACCTTATGGTATTTGAAGATGAAATTTCCAAAGGTTTAGACAAGAACAGTACAATGAAGTCAATGGAAAGCTGCCTTGTTTATATACGGATCTCTTCTCGCATTTAATTTATAATGTCAGCAATCTGGAACTGAGAAAACATTGGGATGCTGTACTTTTTAGAGGCTCTGTTTAAAAAAAGCAGAAGTGTTTTTTTTTATTATTGTTGTTCAACTGGTTGCAATTTGTCACCCATAGTATAATTGATCATAGTTTCCCTGCATTTCTGAGACTTGTGTTTAACAGCAAACAGCAATGTTGTTTGTGCTCAGTGTTGCTTAAAAACTAAGTCGCCTTAGATTTCACTAATTTCAAAATTAGCTGGGTTTTTGTTGTTGAAATATTAAAAAAGCAAATCTTTCTTGTAAATAGCATCCCTTTGAAAGGAAACCTGCTGGGTGTTTGTTCCCCACCCCCGCCCCGTTCAAACCTAACGCACCAAATGTATAGTGGGCTGATTTTAGCTTTACCTTTTTAAGTTTATCTGTAGATAAGGAATACACCAAATCCTTAGTATTGAGGTCTCTGTTAAGAGACTGTTTCTAGTACAGGGCTTAGTTCTCCACAGTGATACCATTGTAAATGTTACTAAAAAGTACTCATCACTGTGACATGCAAGAGTAATACGCAGTGCTAATCATGACGTCTTAGATCCAGGCACAAAATGGCAAAAGAAATGCCAGACAACCCCTGTGTAATGGAGAAGGTAGTTTAGTTGGAAGAGAGCCACGTCAGACAAAGTCTTTCTGGTTTAGGTAATCGCAGGGCAAAGAAACTGTTGAGGGGGTGAACGAGTGTCCCAGGGAACAGGACGCTCATTTTGGCAGGCGGGGTGGGCTGTCCTGTGGCACCGTGCCCATCCTCTGGCTGACTTCCCTTCATACCAAATCAAGAAGCGCGTGAACGCCCTGATGGCTCTTGTTGCAGCGCGCTGGCAGATGTTCATAACACTAGTTTTGAGCAGCTGCATTCTGCTCATCTAATGGAGGAGTTGTTCTGAGCTGGGATTAATTGGAAACCAAATGCAGATCTTAAAGTTTACTGTACATTTATCAAGCAGGGATCGAATTGGCTCTCTCTATAGTTTACTTAGTGTGTGAGTCATCCATTCATTCAGCAATCTGATTACTGAAGCTCATTAATTTGTTATAACTAAAATGCATTTCTGTTTAGATGAGTTTTAATGTTTGTAAGCAAAATTATCTCCTGCATATTTTTTTCTATATGGAAACTTGAGGACTATGCTTTGTGGTGGCTTCTCTAGTTGTTTCAACCTGTTGTATAATGCACGCGGCATCATTTAGATGGCATTCCTAGTGTCTCTGGGATATTCCGTATGTGTTTTAGAGAACTGAAGGAGTTATATGTTACTTTTATACTATGGTAAAACTTGAGGGGAAAAAAAATGCGTTCATCAAAATTCTTTTTTTCAACTGTACATAGTTTCTGCATATTATCTATAGAAAAGATATATCACCTATGCAAGGTTGCAAGATTATCTCCTAAAAAGAGCCTTATGAATTTGATGTGAAAACCTATGCAGCCTCTGTGCATCTTGCATTGAAACACACAGTTAATTATTTCTTCACTCAGTATAAATAATTTCCCCCAGATTATACTTGTCATTGAGATTGTCATAACATACACTTTGTCACTGATCTCCATGGCTCTATGGCAATTGCGATGTGTATGATGATTACAGCCTTCTCCGTGAGGCTAGGTCATTTCATTCTTGTAAGGATGCGTCCGGGTTATTTCCATCTTTCTCCTTCCCAGCTCTTGCGTCTTGTATTTCAACAAGCCCTAGCTTCTGGTTCACCTTTTACTTCAGAGCTGCAGCACCGCAGGCTGTCTTCCACGAGCATTCCACCGAGTCCATGACTGTGTTGTGGCCCTTGTATTTTGACAGTGTCTTTTTTTCCACTCTCAGCTTGACATGGATATTTTGAAAGAGTAATGACTGAGGAGGCTTATTGCTCCACGTTCACATTTGATTGTCAAACTCTTCTTGCACTATGACCTGTAGCTTTTTAGAGAGGTCGATCGCTTTTACTTTTCTGGAAAAGGAAGCTACTGGGGAAGGGTTGAATGAAGAACCTGATGAAAACAAACGGAATTTCACTTGGACCAGATGGATTTAATGCTGTGAGAAATGCAAACCTCCTTTCTCTTCTACTAGATATTCAAGAAATTGAAGCTAAGAAGAAAAGAAGAGTCTGTGCCAGGAAAATAATGATGATTAAAAATCCTAACTTGTCTATTCTTTGGTGTACAGCATGAATTCATCCACTGTTTTGTCATTTGTTAAATATATAATGAAATTTTGGTTTCAGTGGAGTTTCCAGAAAAAGTAAGTACATTCCTCTACAAACTGTGTATTAAGTATTTTAATAAAGTCAATGGTTTAAAATATTTTTCCTAAGGATGTGTTTACTTTTGATGCCTGTGCTTTCCTGGTAGCAGTGTGAGCACAAGGATACTGTGGTGTTACTGCTGTTCAGTTCTCCAAGGAAATTACCCACATTCTTCAGATGTCAGTGTCTTTTCTCTCAGGTAGGAGCCCTGCAGCCCAGCAGTGGCCATGTTCCGTTATGCCATTTTTAAGTACAGTTTGCTCTTCCGGCGACTAGAACCAGAAAGGAAGCAAACGGTGCCTGATGTTGTATGACAGGCCGACGTTATGTGGCTTATCCATTCAGTGTAAAGTGCAGTTGCATGAAAGGTTGTGCAAGAGGTCTTCATAGGTCTTCCCTGCCAGTTTGTCATCCAGTATGACCTTAAAGCTGGTAAGACCAGCTCCTGGACTTGTAATAGGGCAGTTTCCTTTTTCAGGTGGCAGCTGACTAGAGTGTATCTTTGAGGAACTAAAAATCCCATCTTGATTTTTGAAATTTCCTTCTAATTAAGGCCATGCCTCCACTGCTGCTCTGTTCTTGTTATGTGTGCAATTCTTGTGCTGCTTCTCTCAACTGTTTCTGATTTTCTAGCATTTGAGTGTGAAGGCCGAACCAGGTCTGGCATTTGAGCACACCTGAGGAGGAACGGTAACTTTTCTAACCCCTACTCAGCACTCCCCTCGGTATACTTTAAGGAAGCAGGTTGATGTGCCTGACCAGCACGTCTCACTGCGTGGTTCGTGTTCGCTTGCTTGTTCACTGGAGCAGTCCTTCAGGATCCCTGCTTCTCAGCATAGCAGCTCCGCGGTTTTGTCTGAGATGTGACTTTGTATTTGCATAATGGGTAATGCATAATTGTATCTTACGACCTCAGAGGATTCACAAAGGCGTTGGCACAGCGAGCTGATTTCCTAGGATTCATCTGTGGTCAACAGAGAGAGAAAGAGAGCAGAAGTCCAGGTTGTTCCTTCTGCATCTCTTCAGTGTTTCCTCTCAATTCTTTTTCAAAGGATATGATGTGTATCATTTTACTTTACTCGCCTGTGTTATTAGGATTTTGTGAGCATGGTGTTAAGTAGTTTTATTGAGGGTAAATTTCATAGCATCAGAATTCTCGCAGTGGTCAATCAAATTTATAATCTTATTAAAAATCCAGTTAGTTGGCCAAGAGCTGTTTATTTTCCATAGATTATGTTGCTTTCCTTTGGACCTGTAATCAAATCCTGAATCCAAGCAAGTCCTGTTAACTTGCATGAGAGCAACATTTGGCTGAAACTCCTTAAATAGCCAGGTCACTTCCGTCCTCCCACACAATGGCACAACGTTTGCTCTCGCCTTGCCTGGGGACCGCTGCACGTTCCAAGGTTCACAGACCCTGCGGGGTTTAGATTTCACCTGTGTCCTTTTGTTTCCAGTGTCAAATTCTACCATCTGGGCTTACAGCGTAGCTCCTCAAGCTTGCATTCCTCTGTTAGACCTACCTACCTACTTTTCAAGTTATCCCACCATCAGATGTGAGACCGAGAAACCTGTGCCCCATGGCTGATGCTGCACTCGTGCTCCAAGAGGACAGTGCCCCACTCCAAGCCCATACGCTCATCCCTGTATGATGCCAGCATTGCCAGTTTATGGATATGGCAGCACTGTCCCTGTAAGTCCCACTTGCACAGGGAAATCAAAGCGACGGCTGCCAGCTGTGACAACACTCAGAATATGAGCAAGGAGTCTCCCCCTTCCCTCCCTCGTGAGGAAACAGCCCATCTTCCTGCTTCACGTGCAAAGGTAAGTCGTACTCTGCGCTGACTGACATCTGGATCAATTAGTTAATGTTTGAAGTGGGAATATAGGTTGGTGCTCTTTCTGCTTCCCTGGTGAGAGTCCGCTGAGCTTCCCAACAAGCCAAAATTTCAGTTCAAGTGCAGAGATCTGTGGGGCTGAGGCTGGAGGTTGACTGAGACATGTACAAATCAGTTTGCCCCAGCTGGGGCTCATTTTAGTCTGTTTTATTTCAATCCAGAGTCGGCAGTGGGGGGAGGGGGAAGGCGGGGTGGTACATCAGCATATTGTAGCCAGCACTAGTGTGAGAACCTTCCAGTGATGCTGGTGCATCCAGAAGCGTGAAAACTTGGAAGACATTTAGTGAACCTGATGAAGGAACGATAATCTTTTTTTCCGGTGTTGCAAAAAACCCCCAAAATAAAATCCAAGTGCAACCCATTTTCACTTCTCTTAGAAAACTCTGGATGTAAAAATAATAACTTCTTTTTTAATAAAATCAAATTATAGACAAAATGACTCCCATGATAGGAATTTATTTAATCAGAAATACTGTTCATGTCCCCTTTCTCCCTCCTCTTCCTCCTCCCTCGGTATCTTTGTGTCTATTTGACTAGCAGAAAGCACACAAATGGGTTCAGGAGCATTCATCTATGATACTTTGAGAAAATTAAATTTTGATTAACTCTTCTTCTCAGAACTTCCTCTAATGTGAGGAGGCGATAAGGTTATCATATTAAATAGGTCTGTATAAATGCCGAGTATGTAACATTGGAGGAACAGAATTTTGTTATTACCAAAATATACTTCAAAGAGTTTCTGAATGAATTTGTTCATCAAGGGATGGGAAACTTTCATCCAAAAGGGGACAAAAAAAAAAAAACAACGTTCAAAAATGTCAGTTGGTTCAAGGGAAAAAACTTGAAGAGTACAGACTTCCATGGGCAGACTGTGTCATGGGTGTGGGAGGGGAGCGGTGCCTTACCACGAGAGCAGCTGGAGACCAGGCAAGAGTACCGAGGCCGCCATGCAGATGCTACAGGTTTGGTCTTGTGGAAGAAAGGGCGTGAAAGGCAGCCAGAACCGGTATCATCTCATGTGCCACAGAGGAAGGGCAGAGGTAAATGGGGGGCGAGGCTGCTCCCAGAACAGGGAACCTCGGTGGAAAGATCAGAGGAGAGCAGACATCAGTGGCGGTGAGAAGAGAGAGTTTTTTACGTAGAAAAAGATGATGGTGACTGGAGGAGGCAGCACAAGTGAAGGCGGCGAGGGCTGGCACGAGGAGTGAGGACCTACCCTTCAGCCAGAAGACCCAGATGTGCTGCTGCTCAAGGGGGGCAGCAGCCATGAGGTAGGACCAACAGCCAAAGTGTACGGGATCAGGTCCTAAAAGAGCAGAGTAACAGGTAAGCCGCCTCTCTCTTCCTAGCGGTTACGCTATTCCTGAGCTCTGGAAGCTCTGGGGTGCAATTATACGCTCTGCGTGTGTGTGCTCCCAAATCACAGGGAGCAGCAGGTATGTGAGCCACGTCCCTGCATCGCAGCACAGGGGCACGGGGACACTTCTGAGCCCCGTTAGGTAAATCCGTGTGTAAACCCACACACAGTGCTGGAGTGCCAAGAGAGCTCCCGGTTGCCGATTTACTACCGCAGCAGACGGGTACGGCCTCAGCCTTCCTGCCGCCTATGCTGCCAGCGAGCTGCACAGGGAGGGCAAATCGGGCTCCGAAGAGGAGCCATGTGGGGCCAGGGCACTACACACTCCACTTTCCTCTCGCCCCATATCCTGTCCATAGAAATCCACACATTTTACCACTGTACATGTTAATTTAAGTTGAAGGACTGAGCAGGCTCCAGGTCGGGAGAGGTAAAAGAATAAATTCCAGGCAGCTTCCTCTGCCAGGCACTGTTCTGATGAACTGCAGAGTAAGAAGCCCTAGAAATGGGCTACGAACGGGTGTGCAATATTTCCATTCAAGTGGACCATGAGAGAAGCAAGTCTGCTGAAAGCCCTTGCGTGACGGGGGCAAGGGGACAGATTCGGAGTGGCACAGCAGGTGTGCAAAACCAGAAACATGTCTCTCTCCAGGGTAAACCAAAAACAACTTGTAATGAGGTAAGATAAGAATAGAAAAACAAATCTTGGTTTGAATTCCCCCTGTCAGTTTGCTTGGCAGTCAGTGCTATTTCATTGTGTATTTTAGTACTTATTATCTTCTCCTTTTGGTTCAGTTTATAGACAATCTTATGCAAGATCTTTTTAATGAAGAATTTTGGTTTGACAATATGGAGGTTTGAGACCCATAAAATAACTGCTCAAAAAGCACTAAGGAGCAAAAAAGTCCCTTTTCTCTATCAGGCACCGAAAAACTCACATCTCTAAAAGGTTTTCTGGTCTTTAAAGCAGGGGGCTCTCAGAATAATTTTCTTTCTCTTGCCATGACAGTTTGTTCTTTTAAAAGAAAAGATTTAGTATGTTGGGCTGAGAAATCAATCGTATGAAATCAATGATAATTCTGCTGCCAGGTAATACTTACCCGTGTGACTGAGTGACCCGCTGGTGTTCTGCGAAAATAATCTGCGGCAGGCAAATGCTGAAGTTTGAAGCAGTCATGTTTGGCTTTGTGCTTTTCGCCATTTGCTGCTTGCATCAAAGCTGTGTGTTTTATCCCTGAAACCAAGAGGAGCCCGTGCCAGCCAGTTTGACGAGCGGCTGGCCATTCGCTTTCTCTTACAAACATCAAGCAGAAAAACACAACCTCCTGTGGTTCTGGTATCACAGCTAAGGCATTTATCAAAAGTGCATGTAGTTAAACGTGATTTCCAGTTGCTGAGCCTGGTGCACCCATCAGAAGTGGGGCTGGACTCTTGTGGGGCGAGCTGCCCGGTGCAGCCTGCCAGGCACAGCCAGAGGAGTGCGGCCGTGTTAGGGAAAAGGCTGATGTTGCACCCTCCTGTCCTCAAATATCTGAAACGCGCCTTGTGACCTCTTCATCCAGCCCAAACCCCTCCAGCATTAGTAGCAGAAAATGTAAAAAATGTCTGGAAGCCATTATCAACCCTCCCTTCCCGCAGCTAGCCTTGTACTGTGGCTCCGCAGGCAAGGCCTTGCTCCGTGCCCCCTAACTGCCGGCCACGGCGGGCAGGACAGAGCAGGCGTGCACTGCCACTCCCGCAGCTTGGAAGCTGCGCGTGGGCAGGCTCACCGCCTCCCTTTTCCTGAGCCTTCCAGCTCAGCCACCTAATTGTGCTAGCGATGATGATGAGCTTGGGGCAGCTGGAGGGACGGAGAGCCTGGGTACGGCCATTCCCCCTATGCGCTGACAAGAACGTCGCCCCACAGAAGTGAGCTGAGCCGTTTGGGTACCGATGGGCTTGCCTGTGTTTCCCCACCACACAGCTTTTGACCACGCGGCTTGGTAATGCTCAAGGCTGTACGGAAGAGGTGTCTGATTGGGATGCTTGGGTCTGATGAGGTGCTAAGACACGCTTTTTTCCTTCCCCTGAGGGCCCCCCCGTTATCGGCAGGGAAGGCAGGTCAATCCCAGGGCAGCAAGGGAGGCCGTTTAGCTCCAGCGAGAGGCAAAGTGTGTGACTGAGCCATCCTGACTAGTGGAAATGGGCCAACAGCCCGCCAGCAGCGAACGTGCAGGCACACAGGTCTGGAGCAAATGGAGGTTACTATTAGCTATAGCTTTGTAGCTATTAACTCCTGTAGCTTTTGCGTCTCTCCAATTTACAGGAGCCACGAAACCCTTGACACAGAGTAGACGCACAAGTACTAAAGCCTTGTGTATCTGTGTGGAATAACTGTTGATGTTTTGGAGTCTGGCTGAGGCTTCCTGATGCTTTACGGAAAATTGCAGATGGAGACATTAAGGCTTGGCCATGTTGGCCCAGTACTGCAGAGGAACAGGGAATGGTGATGAGGCTTGCAGAAATGGAATGAGAACAGCAGCCTGCAACCCTGGACTCCTCATCATATTGACGGAGAAGAGAGTTTAGTCTGTATGCCCATCTCTCTGCTGAGGATTGTGTGGCAGATATCAAAAGCCTGGAACATTTCCTAATGATAGCTTCAAAGAAGAGGCATGAATAGCTCTTGCTCAGTGTAAAATGCAAGATATACTGCGTTACGTAGCAGCTCCTGTTAAATCGATGGGAAAAATATTTTCTGAGTTCATGGAGATTTGACAAAAATATCCATTATTCCCTAAAGCCAGTTGTGAGCAAAGAACATTTCTGCTTTCACACGTAGTTTCGGGAGGGAAACCAGAACAACTCCTGTACAGGCAGCTGGGTTATGAAAACTGACAGAGCATTGCCTGTGTGAAGGGAGTTTAAATGATGCACGAGGGACTGGTTAGTGCGTGATATGCAAATGCAAATCTATCCGTGAGGCATTACAACTACAAAATGTCTCACAATTATGCTCATTTCTCAAAAAGTCATCTCGTGCTATGGATTCCTCCCCCTCAAAGCAGCAGGGCTTGGTTCCCTGAGTGAACCGGCGTTAGTCCTTAAGCCCCCTCTCCAGTGCGCTACCGCTTTTGCTAAAGCCAATGGACTGAGAGCTGAAGAGATTGTCACCTCTTGTGATGTGCCTTAGAATCATAGAATCATTTAGGTTGGACAGGGCCTTTAAGATCGAGTCAACCATTACCCTGTCGCTGCCAAGTCCACCACTAAACCATGTCCCTAAGTGCCACATCTACGCATCTTTTAAATACCTCCAGGGATGGTGACTCCACCACTTCCCTGGGCAGCTTCTTCCCCATGCCTAACAGCCCTTTTAGTAAAGAAATGTTTCCTAATATCCAATCTAAACCTCCCATTGTACCTTGAGGCCATTTTCTCTTGTCCTATTGCTTTGGACACGCTCCAGCACCTCAAAGTCTTTCTTGCAGTGAGGGGCCCAAAACTGAACACAGAACTCGCGGTGCAGCCTCACCAGAGCCGAATACAGGGGGACAATCACTGCCCTGGTCCTGCTGGCTACACTGTTCCTGATACCTTGCTTGTGTGCTTCCCAGTCCGTGGAGCAGAAGTGGGCAGACTCAGCATAACGGGCTGTCACAGCGAAAGGCTTGCCTGCCTTTTGCCAAGCTTAGGTTCTCACCGTCGTTTTGAGCACAGCTGCTTTCTGGAGAGGTTAGAAGTCATGTTGGCTTTGCCCACCTTTACAGCAAAAAAAGTCATTCCATAACCCCAAGAAGGTGAATATTTTCAGCCTATTTATAGCGATGGACATGTTCACGGCCAGTCAATCAAATCTGAAAGTACTAGTCAATATGTGCAAATGCAGGATGTTTTTCATGCCTGCCATCTGGTTGCAGGAGGACATTGCAAGGGCAACATGGCTGGTATGTCCTACGGACCTCCTACCAGAGACTCACCGTGGCACAGGGAACAGCTCACAATGAAGTGAGTGCTGTGGCAGTGGTTGAGTAGAACCATGCATCTAAACAACTCTTTCCAGCTTCCTTGATTTGAAAAGAACTAGTAAATTAACTTTCAAAATTGCCTAAGGTGTGGCCATGGAATGATTTTCCTTGCAAAACCCAGGTCCTTTGTGTTGCAAAAAGCAACATAAGGACTGTTTGCTAACTAAATGCTGGCCAGGTTGTCTGTGGTGTAAATGACGGTTGGTAATGCAATGTCAAGATTATCCACAAACACCATCTACTCTTCAGTGGCAACAGTTGGCCATCTCATAGCTGGTAGAATCCAGAAAACATTTCCTGCACTTTTCATAAGTTGTATTTTTTCAGCTTCAGTAGCTGTGCCTTGAAAATGGCTTGTGATACTCCGTGTAAATTACTTCAGCGCAGATACTAGAAGTGTTAAGACTCTCCTTTTCAAGTTCCTGGACAGATTCTAAGTGACAATGGAACTCAATTCACATCCAAAGAGTGCCTGTTGCTCGTTAAAAGAAATGGTATCAGACATGTCACATCACCTCCCTGCTACGCAGCTGCAAGTAGTTTAGTGAAAAGATTCATTCTGACATTCAGGCAAGCGATCAGTGCTACGACCCCAGCTAAAGGTGCCTTACAACACAAGATTGCACGTATTCTATTAGGCTATGAGATGCCAGACAAGCCATTTTGAATCAGACTCCAGCAATTTTGTTTAACGGCTATAATGGAAGGTTTTGTTCGAACTTGTTATTCAGAGGAGAACGAACTCCAGGAAACCCAGATGACTATGTTGACATAAAGTTAAAACTCAGCAAAAGTTTCATATGAAACAACCAAGGTGATAACTTTCAATAAACCGAAGCGTGCGTGTCACAGACTGGTCTTCTCTTACCCAACAGAAGTGGTTTTGGGGTGGGTTTTTTTTTTGTTTTGTTTTGTTTTGTTTTGGGTTTTTTGAGCAGGATGTGACAGAGTTTTGGGTTTTTTGAGCAGGGTGACAGAGCACTGGAATAGGCTGCCCAGGGAGGTGGTGGAGTCTCCTTCACTGGAGATATTCAAGACCCGCCTGGACGCCTATCTCAGTGCTATGTCCTAGGGAGCCTGCTTTGGCAGGGGGGTTGGACCCAATGATCTCTCGAGGTCCCTTCCAACCCCTACAATTCTATGATTCTATGTCACGCATCAGCCGTACCAACTGAAACACCCGACCTAGGCTTACGGATGCAGACCACAACTTGTACCACCACCACTGCCATGGTAAGCACCTCTGGTCTGAGGGCTCAAGAAGGCAGGCAGCAGCGGGTGCATATGCTTCCCCAGCCCTGCTCTGGCAGCAGAGAGGTGGGCAGACCTCAGCCCTAGCTTTCTGCACTTCTTGATGGCAATGCGGAATTTTCTTTCAGTCTTTTACAGAGAAGCACGTTCAATGTGCTGGCTTTTGATACCTGCTTTTCAGGAGAAAATTTAACAAGTTGCATGGAACAAACATCTGTCTAAAATAGCACTCAGTGAGCTCTGACACTCACGTTTCATAACGAAGTGAAGGCATTTCTGCTGTAGTGTGAGATAAAAGCAACTCACTACAGTCTTGCTTGTGTTACTGGCCGTGTTGGTGACTCAGCTAGCTGTTCATGCACAAGTGATAACAACCCCCCTAATGCTGTTTAAAGACTACGGGATATTTTCAGAGAGTCACGGAATAGCTAAAGTTGGAAAAGACCTCTAGAGATCGTCTAGTCCAAGCCCTTTTGAGGGTTGCATTTGTCATTTTTTAATTGCATATTAAAAATGAAAAAATGGCAGAAGAGGAACGTTAAAGAGTTCTGTTCCTCATTAAAACAGGACAGCTAATGTATGTACAGCATGTTCAGTGACAGCCATTAACCAGTCAACAAATCATCATCCAGAACACCACAATTACTATCTAACGTAAATGAACGGCTGTTGTGCAGTGTCAGGGACAGAAGCACATACAGCAGCACATGCCGCATGTGCACGGACAGCGCACACAGGTTAACTCTGAAAGACAGTATCTACACAAGCTCATTGTGAATGTCCATCACAGCTCCCAGTACTCCAAGACGATGATCTTTTAGAGATTTTTTAATTGGTGTCACAAATGCATTCATTGGCAATAATACCTCAAATAAAATTCTGTGCTTCTGGAGTACCCTCCATCCCGGGGTGACAAAGGTTCTCACAGCTGCTGGTGTTGGATTATGCTCCCACAAGATGATTCTTGTCCTGTTTTGCAAATGGGGATAAAAGGCCAAGAGGAGTTACTGTATGTAATGTTTTCTCCTCTCTTCTGAACCATGCTCCTGTGACATAGTACAAGATTACCCTCCATGACAACCCAAAATCTTCTCCTGCATTTTCCCAAGGACACAAGGACTGAAGGACACACAAATGCATAGAGCTTGGAGTAATTAGAAGATGATTTTACTAAAAATATCCCCATTCTCGGCCTTATGTTTAAAACGCTGTAATTTCCCAAATAGGAACCCAGCCTCATTCGTTCATCTCTGTGACGCCTAGATCATTGCCACGTCTGACCTTCCCTAAATAGGAACTCAAAGCTTCTGGTGGCTCACAAAGACTGCCTGTTTCTGTTTTGCTCAGGATTGAGGAAAATTCAGTTGCTCCAGATATAACAAACTATCCAAAATCAAAATACAGTGGAGGCGAGACCTTCTATCGCCCTGCTTTGGACTGGGGCTTTGACGACCTGAAGTAAGGAAGGCTGTCCCAAGGAAAGTGGCTGTGAAGGGTCCTGTTGAAAGGGAGACCATTCACCTAAGTTCTAGGTGGACATATTCCAAACAGGATTAAAGGGACCTCCTGGACGTCCAGAAGAGCCGGTCCAGCTTTGCTTTGTTCCTCCTCTACTTCTCTGGATAAACAGGAACTCAGCTCCGTGGTGTCCATGTGGTGGGATATGAGGGCTAGTGTTTTCTGCTCCTGTAACTTTCTCAGCACATACATCTCTTCCAAAACGCCAGTGGTAGGTAGAATGATGTGTAAGCTGGAATCCAGGGCGTGAGTCTTCACACTGTAACTAGGAGGACTGCAGTTGACTTATCTGAACAAATGTTTGCCAATACCAGCGCTAATTCCCTAAACTTGCTGAAAACGAAAGAGAATACCAGCCCAGGCAAAATGTGATTGAAGTTAATCGCTTTGATGTTTCTTAAAACTTTGGGTAATTTCTGAACCACATCTGTGCGTAATGTATAATTAATATTTTTGACAACTTTACTGAGTTGCAAATTTCTGTGACACTTGGATTATAAATTTCACCGGCATGGTTTTGTCACTCTTTAAAAACAGAGCATAATTAAACTCTCTTTCGACATATTCCATGTATCTGGCTCTACCTCCATTTTGCAAGTGAATCCTGTTCATGTTCTTTTTTCTGATGTACTTGGGCAGCTAATAATTCAAATAGCATTTCTATCATCTCCTTCAAAAAATTAATAATAGAAAAAAGATTCCTGCTCTCAAGAGATTTAGTTTGAGTTGATAACTTTGGTTATTGCAGATTGAGACAGGTCCAGGTAAGGAAGGTTTTTGCTTGGCAGTCTGTGCTGTAAACAGAACTGGTAATAAGTCACACCTATGAAGTGCATCAAATTTTGTTGTATCAGAAGAAGCTGTCAGAAACTGATAGGAGTAAGTCCTAAACTGACTGAAGATCTGAACGACTGTTTCCTCCCTCCTGTTCTCCCACACAAGTATTGCATGTGAGAAGAGGCTGTTTTGAAGTCCCTGAACCCTCTTGCAAAGCCTTTGATTTGCTGAATTTCTCACTGTTCTTCCTTTTCATTTGACAGCCATGTAAGAGGTTACACTAGGACATTTGGTTGCCTCTGTGTAGCAGTCTGCATTTCAAAGGTAGATGGAAATAGACATTAGAAGGTTTGACTGTGCCCGAGCTGTATCTTAATCATCTTAATAGCTGATTTTTCTTTTAAAGTGATCACTGACAAGAGGCGATTTTATTGTTCTAGACATAAGTGTTCATTAGGGATGAGGGGAAAACGGTAGGACCCACGGTTCCCTGTGTAAGATGCTCTGCAAAACTCTAGTAGGACATCTAACACCTCCGCTGCTGTAATACAGCTGTCACTGGGTAGGGAGGATTTGAATAGCGGCTTGCTGAGAGGCCAGCCATTGTGCCTCAGAGAGGGAGCTGGATAGGATCTTTCACAAATGAGGAATAGAAGGACTTAATAAAGAGTTTGATATATTAATTCCCCCCGCCAAGGTGCGCAATATCCTACTCTGTATTTTCCTGTGATAAGAGGAGGTTTGGATGGGATCAGTTCTTTTCTGACTCTATATGATCTCTTATTAAATGACTCATTTAGACTCTTTGGCCTCAACTGACTTGGCTTTTCCAGAAAATATAAGTCATCTCCCTTCGGTCCCCCTCTGTAGGACTTCGTACGTCCAGAACCTATAGAAAACTCTGCTTGATCAGTGTTTGTATGGCCACAAAGATTTCACAACTTTTTCACACTGACCAAAGATAGTGCTGCCTTGTTAAAACCACTTTCCTTGCTGTCTTGCCACAGGATTCACTTTCTGGAAATACGACATTGTTGGCAACAGGACAGTGGGACTTTGGAAAAGTCATTAGCACAGCCTGCCCTTCCTGAACAAGTATCCCCTTGCAAGCCATCTGCTCAGCTTGGAAAAGCTTTGTTCTTCTCATAGGTCATCTGAGGATTTGGGAGAAAAGAACAAGACCAAAATCGCTCAGGCACAGCACTTTGTGCAAGGTTAACAATCTGCTCAGATCTGCTATCAGAGATGCAGAACCTTTCAGAATTGGAGTCAAAGTGAGAGCTAATGTGGGATGGAAACAGTGTCTGCTGCACACGCAGACTTTGCGGGGAGGATCACTTGTCCGGTGAGTTCACAGGGAAGCACCAGCCGCTCAGAGAAGAAGAGCCAGACCCTGCAACAGACAGATAAGTTAGACATTATAAGAAGCAGAGAAAAATGTTTTCATTTTTTTAAGATATGAAAGCTGGATTCAAGACTAGGGTTGAAAATAATTGTTGCAGTTGTGCGTTTGCAAATAAAGGATCACATCTCCACAGTTCTTCAGTGGTGCAGCTCGAAGAGGTGATGTTGCGTGTGCAAGAAGCTGAGAGCACAGCGAGCGTTGCTGTTCATGAATACTGAGGACTCAGCCCTCGATGGTGCTCCCTTATCCTCTTGCACAGAACAGTGGGATTCCTCATTAGCTGGGTCATTTCTGTTTGACCTTCTCCTATTCCTCCCCAACCCCTGAAACATTTATTGTCCTGCTTCTCGTCCTAAATATATACCAGACTGCAATGTAGACCCTGTTTGAACTCGTCTTTTTTGAGTAACACAAAGTAGTCCAACACCTTTACCATTGTACGCTTTTTGACGAGCAATGAATTTGTTCCCACCTTGCCTGATATATGAGCTTAGCTTGTGTTGCTGGTTAGTAATTCCAGACATTGCAGGAAGAAATGCTCAGCCATAGACGTATGCCTCAGTCTGAAATTAAAGCTCAATTTAGTTTAATTGTCCTTGATTTTATCAAGCATACAAAATGACTGATTCTATATGCAGAAAATAAATACATAGACAGCAGCTCAGAAATGTTTTCCTCCTTATGCTAGTGATTTTATGTTTTTCTGGTCTGCCAAATGATCTTTCATTTGTTCTGAACCTGGTTAAATCTCTTTAATAAAGGCTATTTTGGTAGTGTAAGAAGCCAACATAATTAGTGCAAAGGCATGTAATAGTTTCCTAGCACTGGGAGAACATGACTTGGGGTGATGACAGTTTTTGTATTAGTTTGATATTATTTTAATGTTCCAAAAGAAGCAGGAGGCTTGGAGACCTGTGCAGCTCAGACGGGGTTAATGGATTCCCCCCAGCAATTAGTCTTGGCCTTAGAGTGAAGGTGACATCCTCCCACTTTCTCTAAATTCATGTGGCCACTTCAGGCTGTTCTGGGAAGATTTTCCAGAGATAACCTGAATTTTGCAGTACTATTGCATTCACTCTTCAATTCTGCTGCTGTGGTTATTGCTGCAGAACCCAAGAGTGAGGGGGATGAGAAAGCAAGAAGCCGGAGGAGGTAATTGAAAGAACTGTTGTTGGGTTTTTATTCTTTTAATTTCTGATCTTGTATCTAGGAGCCCCCATCACGGCCCAGGACCAGAAGCCATGCTGTGAAGAGCTCTCAGTCTGCTCTGAGAGGGGAAGGGGGCTAGGTGAAAAACACCGGTGCCATTGAAGCAACATTTTCTGCCTCTTTGACAGTTGTTCTCATCTGCCATCACACCATGTCAAAAGAAACGAGTGGATTCACCCTTATTTGCAGCAATGAAGGGAGAGATTACAGATCCTGTCTCACGTACCAATGCAGCTACTGAGCAGGCAGCAGAGAGTACCAGGAGTCTACTGTTGTTTGGAGGGATGTGGCTCCCTCCCGGAGCCTCCAGCCTCCTGTGGGTGCTCTGAAGCTGTCTGTAATAGCAGGGGGGGGTATGTGTCCTACGGGATCCTAATTTGCGCACTCTAAATCCTCCCTAGACCAGTCATTGTCCTCTTGGTGCATTAGCATCTAAGGTCATTTATCTGAATATGGCCCCAAGGCTACAGGAAGCTTTTCAGCTTACTTAAAGGTTTTTAGGTCTTTTGTCCTCAATTTTGTGGTGTCAGACTGCCCTGGCTAGGCAGACCCCAAGTATCTTTTCAGCATCAGGGAAGTGCAGGGAGCATCTCCTGCCCCATTGCACGACAGATGTTGAGCCCAGGCAGATAGTATGTGCACGCAGAGTGTGTTGTAGTTCCCAGAACCGCCTGCCTCACTGTACTTCTGCAGAGCAAAGTCCACTGTACAGCCCATGCTCTGGCATGACCTGAGGTCCCTGTGAAAAATAGAGGGAGGAGGCAGGCTCCTGGCACCTAAGGACTTCATGCAGCCCGGTCCTGGACACTGTCCTTCCCCCAGCCTCCTCAGACCTAAGGAGGGAGCAGCATAATAAGTACCCATGGTGGCAGCTGACTGCCATCTGGGAGCCCTCCTTCTCCAGGGCCTCCCGGTCAGTCGACCAGGTACGTGCCATGACGGAATAGCAGAGGTGGCCAACGGGACAGATGGCGGCTGCTGCCCGCCGAACAGCTCATCCGACCCACACGCTGCTCCGTGGGCCTTGGGGAGCGGCCAGGGGCCAACGCACTTCTCCCGCTGGGCAGTAAACGGTAGCGGCCTTACCCTCAGGATCAACTGATCTCCCTTACAGAGCACTGAAAGTATTTTATTAGCCATCTCCGGAGAAGCTTCCTCTCCCAAATAGTTTCAGACAGGATGGTTTTTCACTTACTAAAGATCTGAGGATCATGTCCTCCATTGCTGGAAACCGTCCTAGTTCCTTTGAAGCCTGAGGAGCTGAGACAGACTACACCGGGAAAGGATGTGTCTCCTCAGTTTCTTCCTAATGGTAAGAAAGAGGTGAAATTACCTTACTAGGAATTGACACTTTTTTTGTTTCTTTTGTGTAAAGAGAAGGAAATAATTTAACACAAGATTTTTTAAAAAGTTTGGAGTACAAGAATTACCTCTTTTACCTTCCTTGTTTTTTATAGCTTTGACATAAGACATATGATTCAGTTTGGATTAAAACCGAAATAAGCTTGTTTTGCTCCTACACATTTCTTTAAAAGCCTGCACATTCTGCTTTTGATATTTTCCTACCAGATGATTTCTGAAGGGAATATGGCTGCCTCTGACTTGTAAAAAGTGTAGCTGCTGTTGTCAAATGCTTCAGAACGAATCTAATCCATTTTATGTGTGCCTATGTGTGTGTGCATGCACGCAAGTGTGTATTCATATATAAAAAGCAAAATGGAATGTCAATATACCAGTATATCTGTAGTATTAGTCCCAGTTGCCTCTTTCCGCCTGCATTTTGTGCACTATTTTCAGCCTCTTCTTATCTGAAACTTCTGGAAAGCATTGCAAACAAGAAATTTTGTGAGATTTCTTCCATTCAGGGGGTCAGTCAGTACAACTGAGGCAATGGTCACAATTCATACAGGGCAGCTTTCCTTACAGATGCATCTATTTGGATTTGTGTGTACACCAGAAATACCTCCCGGTGCACTTTGTAGTATGCATCATGAATTGGATATCTCTAATTTAACTTGAAAAAGAAACCCAAACTGATTCCCCAACCCATGCAAAGAGCGGCCATGCAGAATTCAGTGACAACCCAACCCAAAGAAATTCACCTTGCAGCTCATCCTTCAGCCATTCCCTGCTTTTACACTCCCATTTGCCTCTGCAGTCACTCCACACCCCAGACAAGGGAACAACCACCCTGTGTCTTGGTTTCTGAATTGCGGGCTAACACTCCGTGTGTCATCAGAGATGAAAAGCAAGCAAAACTGGGCAGCACAAACAATCTTTTGGGGACCAGTGGGCTGCCCATGTACCGCTGCAGTGCTTTCCAGCTGTGGGCAGAGGCACAGGAGGGCAGGGAGGGGACCCCAGGGCTGCCCGGCCCTGCGCTGCCTCCAGTGCCAAGCAGCCACCTTGGCACTCCTCTGTCCCTCGTGTATCTCGCCACCCCCCCACGCTGCTGTTAATCTTTTGTGGCTGTTAATCTTTTGTGGCAACATCCCGCTTTACTGTTCTTGTTCATGCAGTTTTGACTGCCTGCTTGCATTACCCCAATGGCCTGAAAAGTGGTTATTGCCGTTGATCCCAGCCTGAGGCCTCCTGGCAAAGGGGACGCTGCTTCTCATGGACACAGCAAATTCCCCCCAGCTCACGTGCGGGGAAGCCGGTGAAACGCAGCCGGTCATCGGACGCCGGCCTCCTTCAGGCGTGCCATCGGGCATGGGCGCAAACTGAGGCTGGCTGCAGCACGAAGTCTGGGACGAGATGGCCGCTGTTGCGAACACTGGAGGTGCCCACAGGGCTTTTCTCCAAAGCCTCATAGGCACGATTGAGTGTTCCCCTGAAAACAAGCCAGCGTTGCTCATGGCAGAGCAGAGCGACGCGCAGCCACAGCCAGCAATCCTCAATCCTCCGTGTTCCCCTCAGCGTGATCCTCCTGATCTGCCAGGAGACCAAAGGCAGCCGCTTTGCCTCTCCAGGTGAAACCGGGCCCTTGCTGCCAGGCCGAAAACTGCCTGGTGAAGCAGGAAGGACGCGTGACCCCTCCGGTGCCAGTGGCGGCCACCCTCAGCCCCTTGCAAGATGACATGGCTGCTTGCGCCCACGCCCTTGTCCTGAGGGCTCTGGGGAAGCTGACCTTTCACAGGAGGTTGTCTGGGCTTCCTCAGGCAAGGAAACAGAAACATTAGATGACTTCCCCCCCCCTCACTATCCCCAGCTGCCATAGCGGGGACACTCCCTCTATGTCCGGGGCCTTTTCTGACATGGCGGCTTGCTCTGCCAGGGAGCAGAGGAACCGAGCTGGCAGCAGCAATGGGGCACAGCAGAGCCAAAAACATCTGTGGCCAGGGTAGCTTTCCTCATGTTGAAACGGCTTGGAAAACGTGCCATTAGGGAGAAACGGCTTCCCCCTTACCTCTCCTCACCAGCCCTGCTTTGCATTTGACAGGCAGTTTGACGCAGTCGCTGCACGCTGAACCCGAGACTCGGGGCTGCCACTCAGAAACATCTTCCCCGAGCTGCTGCTGACGTGGGCGCAGACCTGTGTGTGCTAATGCAATGCAGAAGAGCAATGAAGCTCTCATCTGTCAGCCCTAGGTACGAATTGAAATTAAACCTCATTTAGCTGGGTGCTTCCTTTTGATTTATTGGCAGATGCTTCTCACTGTTTGAGCCTTGTTAAATTTCTAGCAAACACTTCACTGACCAGCTGTTCCTATTAAGCCAAAAGAGTGCCGCAGAGCGGGGTCACTGCCGCCTCACTTTTGGCGGCTCTCATGCGGTGTCCCGGCGGAGCTTTCCCGGGGAGGGAATTATTTCCGTCTCGCCGTGAGGTGCCTGGCTAATGCCAGGGAAGCATTTTGGGTTTTGCGCCTCTGACTTCCCCAGTTCTCACATTTTGTGTGCTATGAATCCACAAAACACCTCAGAAGCTTCCTGTCAACTGATGGGGTAGGATTGTTTTCCAATTCAGGCCTTTTCTCATTATTAAATACTATTTACTATGAGCAAGTCAGTCATTTTCAGGTGGGTGCAGACCCAGCTTCTCAGGCCTGCAGCACAGTCGCACACATTAGTCATTTACAAGTCAGACTTTGTTTCTGTGCTTCCAGATCTCAGTGAAGAAACTGCAAGTTACTAGTGTTTTATATGCAAAAGAGGATTGCTTTTAGCTTCCAAGCACATCTCATACATACAGGAAAGGGGCCAGAGTTCTGAATTCTCCTTATTTATCACAGTAATGCTATTTTACATTTAGATTGTGTCTCCTTACTGAAGGGTACCAGGGTAGCTCACAAACAACATACGTACTTTAATAATATGTCATGGAAACAACTTCCTCTGGGGTGGAGAGCAAAACCAAGGAAAGCTCAGTGCATAGCATGGTGGGGGCACGGAAAAAAACTTGGCTCAAAGCAGCAAGAGAAATCATGACGCTTATACAACACTGTTAGAACTATTCTGCTATGGAGAGCAAAAAGACCCCTAGTTTTTAAGGTTTTCATCAGAAAACCAATACATGGTGAACTCTGTGGAACTCAATTTATCGAGTTCTTAGGATCATGAGTTAGGTCAGCCTCGCCAGGAATTGATGCAATTGGTAAGTAATCCAAACTTGAGGTGTCAGAGCACTGTTGTATGTCTCTGATCTCTTACCTTGCTGTATCATTTATTCATACAGCACTATATAGCTGTGCCTGGGGCAGGAAAGACGCTGCTTCTACCCCCAGAAGTAGTAATTTTATCTAAAATTGAGAAGGCTTAAGGGCCACTGAGGACCCTCCTTCGCACTCCAGATGTGGAGATAGCAACTAAACTACATGTTTATTTAGAAATGTGTGTTGTATTGGTGTTAGGAAGGAGTTTTACCCTTCTCCCGCTGCTGAATTGAGTATGTCATGCAGGTAACACTCCAGTGTCGACTCTGGGCCAGGACTTTTGGGAAGCCAAGTGGACCACTGCCATTCAATGCTGAGAACAACGGAAAAGCTGTTCCTGACTCACACTTGGAAAGCGTCCTTCCACCAAAGGAGGTGAGACTGTTCTGCCCTTCATTCAGCAAACTCCTCTTACCAATTTGTCTTGAGTGAGATGTTGGAAGATTTAGTTGAGTCCCCATCAAAACCAGGGCGTTTCCTAGAATATGCTTTTGGCTGTTACAAATGCTAGATGCATCGAAAGAGTAACTGGGAACACTCTGTCTTTCCTTTTACCTCTTGATTGAAAAATGAACTGGGATGAATTCTTGCAACTCTGCCACAGAAATCAGTATGCAAACATTAAAATGGCAGACAGTAATGCATTATTTGAAATTTAGGCTCAAAAGACTTAAGAGCATGACAGAAAATCCTATGTGCGGTAGGGAAGACGTCACCCCCCTCTGCCCTGTCAGCCATAGTGGGAGTTTGTAAGCTCCCATTAAACTCTTTGCAGATCTGGACTTGTCATCCTCTTTTTAGCTCTAGGCAAGTAGCAAATTGGCTTAAAAATGTAGAAGCTGTCCTAATGTGTACGCATGCTTGCTCCTGCCTTCAGCTTTCAAGCATCTGAAGGCATCCATTAGATTAGTTATCGTGTTAATAAGTAGATTTAAGAAAAGCAGCGTGTTCTCAGTTCTTACTTGGACAAAAACTCAAGTGATTGCAGGCTGTCTAGATATACCAGGGAACTGACCTGAGCCCCTGAAAGCGTAACTTGGAGCTCATTTTGTCTGCCACAGAGATAGAGGGGAATCTTAGTGCCCAAGTAGCAAGCAGATTGAAAGGTACTTGAGAGATTAGAGATGGCTCTGTCTGATACTGAATTCCCATGCCTGATGGAGAAAGGTGAGGGCATTTATCAGAGAAGCGGCATTTTTTTTTTGGGGGGGTGGGGGTGGG
>KL277018.1:4454-29605 GCA_000699545.1 Podiceps cristatus | reverse complement strand
CTTCTGTCCTCCCAGCCTGGGTTTGGTTAACTTCCCATTGTCTGATGGGCTCCGCTACTCAGGGCCAGTGCGAGGGCTCATTTTATTCATCTATCGGGATTTTTTAACCACTCTGGGCACATAAAGCCTTCCAGCCGTTGTAGCAGAGGGTCTGGGAGTGCCATCCAGGTGGCTGCGGAGAGCAGAGCGTGTCTGTGCCTCTCCATCCAGCAAGTAAACCTCCTGGAATCAGTGCTCATCCCGATGCTGTGTCTCCCGATGCTGAGCTGTCCCCGTCCCCACCGTCCCCCGACGTGCTCCAGCTCTGGCACCGCTCGACGCCAGGCCCTGCTGCAAACCCCATCCACCCTCCGTGGCCTCAGACCCTACATCGCTTTCCCCTTCACCTCGGCGGACTGCAGGTCCTCTCGGCGGGGCGGGGGGACACGGTGCCATCCGTGCAGGGCACTTTGAGATCCCACGGGGCTGGGGGGCTATACAAATGCAAAGCGTTATTATTTTCCCCGGGCTGAAGCAGAGGCCTGAGAAAGGTTGAGGGAGAGAGGCAGCGAGCAGGGAACAGCGGGGGATTTAGCTCCTGAAAAGGAGACGGGGAAAAAAGCGGGCGAAGAGCTTCATTGTGTGCTGGGCAGAGGGGGTCACGAGCAAGTTAAACTGGTTAATGTATTGGAGCAGCTTCCTCCGAGCTGCTGGGAGCAAGCAAAGCCCTGCAACAAAAGGCCGAGGGAGCATTCTTGCGGGGAAAGTGGGCTCTCTTTAAAAGGATTTGATTTCTTTTCTGTCAGTTGAATGGAATTTGGTGGTGACTCCTCCAGGTCTAAGAATTTGGGGCTTTGGCGGTGGCAGGAGGGGATGGTTCCCGTCCCCCCCTCCCTGCTCCCGCATTCTTCTCCATCTCCAAGCCCGCTGCCCCCAGATTACAGCCCCTGGTGTTGCGGGGGGAGAGGGGCTTGGGGAACACAAGCGGCCCCGTAGACATGCTGATCCTGAAAGAAAGCGAGGGGCACGGGGCCATCCCTGCCCGGCCTGGTTTCTCATGCTCCCTATTCAGCCCAGGGGAGGGGAGGTAGACGTGGGGAGAGGGGAGGGCGATGGGGCAGCCGCTGCTGATTTAACGCCTCTCTCGTGGCTTCGTGGTCAAGGTGGATCTCAGGAGGGTTTTGGCAGTGTAAGGTGTGCAAGGGGAGCTTTCCGCTCCTTCCTTTGGGGAGTGAATTTTTAATGTTAAAACCATGGAATGAAGGTAAAAACAGGAGGGAGGGAAAGGGAACCTGAACTAGTGAAACCAGCTGGATCCAACCCTGCTTTCCCACAGCCTGTGCATCTCTCTCCTGGGGCAGACCCAGCCTTACAGACCTGGGTCTTCCACCCCAAAATCCCCTGGCTGGTGGCCAGGAGCCCCCGCCTTCTCAAGGCCACGAAGGGGCAAACTGCTGCTGGCCAGGGATGTTGGGCTGGGTGCAGGCTCTCTCTGCCTGCAGGTCTCTCGTTTGGTATTGACCCTGACAGCAAACCAGGGAGCTTTTGAGCTGTCCTGGGCTGGAGGTTTGCTGCCGCACACAGCTTAGATTGAACTGGCAGTGTGGGTTTGGGGTGGTAAAAGACAATAATTAATTAAGCTGAGCTTAAGTGACTGGTGGCCCTGCACTGCATGAGCTGCTGCAGAGCCAGAGCCTTCAGCCCTGGTCAGCTAGGCCGACAGTCAGGCAGACAGAGGCAAGTGGAGCAGCAAAGACTCCCACCGACTGTGCCCAGCCCACCGTGCCTCAGTTTCCCAAGAGATGACATGTCTCCAGCAGAGACCCCGTGGTCCCTGTTCCCTGGGCAGCTGCCTGTTTGGGAGATTCCCTGATGGGCTGTCCATGGAGCCCATACGTGTCCATCTGTGCAGGCACGGCCAGAGCACAACAAGCTGAGATCACGGTCTGCTGCAATGATGGCCAGCCCGTCCCAAGCTCCTTCCAGCCAGAGGTGGGGTCAGAGGAGCTTACAGCTCTTGGCCTTTAGTTTCTGGCCTCTCATTCTTTCTGGCCCCAAAGTTTTTCACATTCCTGTCCTGAGCTGTCCCTCTCCCCACTGCCTTTCTGAAGATGAGCCAGGAGCTGATGTCAGGGGAAGCATTTAGAGATTACCCCAAGGAGGAGGCAGGAGTCAAGTCTCATACTGGGATGGATTGGGCTGGATGAAGGCCCAGTGAATCCAGCGTCCCATCTCCAGTAACAGCAGAACTGGAGTATAAGGAACAGAAAATAAAGTATAAGGAACAGCAAGTAAAGGCAGGCTGCTCCCAGACCCCATCCCAGCCAGGCGCTGCCCCGTCTTCGGCAGCTGCTGCTGTGGGTCCTGGGTGAAGGGAGCGGAGGCAAGAACCGAAGGAGGCAGCAAGCAGGAGCAGGTGAGGTCTGGCCCCGAAATGCCGCACATCAGCCCAGCTTAAGGCAGAGCACATCTGTGCCCAGCTGTGTCAGCAGCCACGGGCAAGAGCAGTACTGGGACCCTCCTGGCTGGGCACAGCCCTGATGCTGCATCGGGGAGCTGAGATGAGCCCAGGTGCCAGCCTGCTCCTGGGGCGGCCTCCGGCTCAGTGCCCGCCTTAGGGACTCCCTAAATGTCCTGCTTTAAGGTCCGTGTTTGATGCAGTGGTTGGTCCCCCCTGGCAACGGGACACCAGCCACTCTTCCTGCCCACAGCTACCTGCAGCTCCAGGACTCCAAAACCCTCTGTGGAGAGAGAGCCAGGGAGAGGACCAGGGACCCATTTTAGCTACTTGCCCAGACCTGAGCATCTCCGTGCCTGCAGCTTGCCCCAGAGCAGCGGTAGCTCCCGCAGCCGCCTGCGCACACCCTCTGCATCCATCCCAGATCAGGTATGTGTGTCACCCTGGCCCGATACGCTCCTGCCAAGGCTATTTCCAAACGCTGGCTGCCCCGGGGGAACTTGGCTTCTCTCTGGGCCCCCACAGATTCTTAGATTGTTCCTTGCCCCTGGGGTGTCCTGATGAAGCTGACGAGCGGTTTGTCAAAGATAGATCAGTGAGTCAATATTCACCCACTGCTTCCCCCGGCTTGCCTTGGTGGTCTCCAAAAGCCCCTTCCCCACCCCTGGGAAATCATTCTCTCCCTTTCCGTTCCCCCTGCAAAGGGGATTAAAAGCAACAGTTCATTTTTCATGTGATGTTAGTTTAAATAGGAATTTTGCTGCTCTGGTTTCGCCTGGTTTCCGGGAGCTGAAGCCGAGAGAGGGTGGTATTAGCGCTGTGCGAGGACGGGAGGAGGAGGAGGAGGGAGGTGGGAGTTGAAAGGGGGAAAGGGGGGGGACATGCGGGGGTGAAGACGGGGTTAAAACATCCCATTAGAATTTCTGTTTTTGGAAAGCTCACAAAAATGTTGACATGTAGCATGACTAACATAGTGCAAATGTCAGCCCGGCTCTGCGAACGGGGGCCCTCACTCTCCTCCCAACACGCTGGCCCCCTTTTAAGGCAAAAATATACAATGAGCTGCACAATGGCCGAATTCCAGAGAGCAGCGCTAATTGTTCCTCGCTCACGTTGGGCTAATTGCTTTGCTGAAACCGTTCGTGCCTGGCCTGGATCCCACGTGTTTTTACCGTTTAATTAGGAGAGAAAAGCTGGGGCCAAGAAACGGGATGAGATAGAGGCAGGCAGAGATGCAGGACAGGTCGGGCGCCCTAACCTGGAGAGGAGACGTGCTATGTGTGCTCTGGCGGGCAAGCAGGCAGGGAACAGCCCCTGCTCTGCGCCAGCCGCCACTGTGATTGAAGCTGTGCAGGCACCCGGGATCGGAGAGGGAGACTGGGACGGCTCTTGAGGCTGGTGAGACCAAGTGTGAGATGGAGAAACGCCGCCAGCAGCAAACGTTTGCGAGAAGCACCTTCATCCAGCTCCTCGGTGACTGCACCAAGGCTCATGGACACAACAAGGGTGTGCGTAGCTCTTTACCAGGTGCCATAATTAGAAGGTCTGTCTGTTTGCAGACCATGTGCAAAGCTTGATCAGAACTCAGAGAGGGAAACAATAGATGGGCAGGAAATGCCTTTTGATGGCTGCTTATTGTCTTCCACCTTCGGGGGGGAACTGGAAGTTTAACTATAGTCTTCCTCTTTCAGGTATTCCTGTATGGCTTCGTGCTCAGAGGATGCGCCTGGACCACAGCATGTCTGGCGCTGGGTTCCATTGTGCTGAGGAATGTGCATGTGGTTTTCCCCTTGAATAGCTCCTCTGAGACTGCAGCGACCCAGAAACTGGGGCTGCAAGGCCCCAGCACAGCCTCTCCCAGGAAAAGGGTTTGCTCTCGGGTGCCACTGTCTCCTCCAAGGTGCAGCGCAGCCTCTCTGCCCCCTCTCACACGGCCACTGCGCTGCGGCTAATGCCACTCCCCACGTCGTAAACAGGGCCGGGTGCCCAGGGTTTCATACTTGCACTTCCTTCCTTTTCTCCCCGTCCATCTTACGGAGCACCGCTTGCTCCACAGCATCCTCTGGGAAGCCTTCATCCAGGCTGCACAGTTTCATAGGCAAAGTCACTTAATATATATAATCTGACGCTGAAGTGCAGCATGGCCTAGGGTGGACCCTGACGGAGCTGATCTGTAGCTCCTGGAGGAATTTCGTCTCCCCGTGGATGCAAACAACTGGGGATTCCTCCATTGCCCATCTACACATCTTCCTCTGCTGAGAGCAACAGCAAGAAGCCACCAGCCTCGCTCATTTGATTCGCTGGTCTCACGCAAGCCTGTACCACCCCTCGGTCCCCCACGAGTGCTCCCAGCACATAGGATCACCGCAATACAATTTGCACTCGGCAAGTTTAATTGCTCGGTGGCCTCTGTGTCGGAACAGCTCCTGGCCTTATAAGCAATACTGCCGGTGGGTTTGGGCACTCAGCACAATCATTTCAGATCGGCGTGAAAAGATTGTAGCACAGTTGAAAGTGCAAACCTCAAAGTGAACCTGGCTCCAGCCTCCGCGAGTGCTGCAGAATAGCCCAGGAGCTCTGCTGATGGGCTGTCACACCCCTGTGGGCAGGGGACTGCCACATCTGTGCCTGGAGGTGTTTTTTCACCTGCCCTGGCAATGAGGGATGTGCTTGGACTCTGCATCCCTCCCAACCAAAAAGCTCTGGGCTTTCAGGTCTCATGAAAATAGGAAGCATTTTACCCAACCGCAGATGAAGGAGGAATTAGCCACACAGAGTTCAACCATCAGCAGATATGGAAACCGCTGAAAACAGGGAACCAAACTTCCAACATTCCCCAGAAAATCTGTAATTCTCTCTCCCAGTATAACAAGGGTGATCTTCTCTTTGTGTTTCCATGAAAGCCCACAAGATCACACCCACACCCTGAGGACAAGGATGCTAAAAACAACGGAATTTACAACAGCAATTTATTCAGAAATGCTCCAGGTGAAAAGGACTGATACTTAAAAAAGAGGGAAAGAATTCTTCATAGATGCAAATGCAATACTTGTAAGTCAATATTTGCTCTTGCAATATTGGCACATGCAGAAATGGTTTTCCAACGTGAATAGGTTTCAACCCAGCTGCTCCAGGATCGCGTTGTTCAGAAGCACTCAGATCCAATTCTTAAGCTTTATTTAAAATGTGGGGGTTTTAGAGCCTTTGGGGAGTTAACTGTCTTTTATGACAGGTCCTTCTAGCCATTGAAATCTGTCAGTGCCGTGGGGTGGCCTTATGGTAGCTAACCAAGAACAGATGATCCCTTTGGGAAGAGAATATTTTAAACTCCAAAACATAGACAAGTCAGAACAAATCCATGTGATAATAAGAGAGTTGAGAACATTTCTTCCCGGATCAGTTGGTCACAGACAAAACCCCAGATGATATTTATTCCAGGACTAACCCCGCACCCCATACATGTCTCCAGCTCCCCTGACGGAACTTCCCATCAAGACGCCCACCACTGGTCACTCACTTGGGTTTTCTGAGCAGTTCCCTTGAAGCTTCTGTCACGTATGTATGAGCAGGGTGCCAGGTGACATCAGGACCTGATGGCAAGGCACGGCCCATGTGCATTGCAAGCCAATGTCCCTGTCTCAGTCCCCTATGCCTGTCCCATACACGGAGCCCAGTGGGGAATCCCCCAGCCAAGGGATGTGGAAAGATGCTCCCAACACCCAGAGTGGCCAAGAGCCTTTCTTCAGACCTGGACTGCTTTGTACAAAAGAGGAAACAGAGCCAAATACTGGGAATTCATTTTCCTATCTGGGAGGACAGATAAAAACCCAGCCTCGCCACAGCACCGGGTGCTCCGGGAGCAGCTGTCCCAGTTTGTGAGGTACCCTGGGACTCGTGGACAGCCTGCGTCGCCTGTTATCCTGCTCTAACAAGGTGATCCAAGAAGCAGAGCAAATGTTCTGTAGACTAGGAAACCAAGATGTAGTAGACAACCATGCAGTATTTCTGCACACTCCCTGTCACCTGGGAAAAACTTAGCTCAGTGACCATCATCAAAACCTGGTAGCAAAAAATGAGGAAACTCCTTATTCCTGTTCCCTATGGCTCAGAAAGTTTTGCATCAGGAAGGGTGGAGACGACGCGTTTTGTACTCTTGGAAAGGACTAGGCGTCCCAGACAAAGTGATTGCTCCTTTCATTGCTGCGGAACGGCCTCTGTCCTTTGCCCCGCGAGGGTCCCCTTTGTCCCCTGCTCCCTGACCTGGAAGGATCCCATCTAAGGATGACAAGGGCATTTAGTTTGGGTGTATTTCAGGTGCTGCAATCCCCATTTAGGAATAGCATCCTGGGTGTGGGTTGTTCACTCTGATGGGGAAAGGACTTATTCAAGAATAATTATCCTGGTTTTAACACTTGGAATAACATGACTTTTATTCTGGAATAAGCTGGTTGCTGGCTGCTCAGCTGGAGCGGGGCGCAGGGAGCGTGCCAAGCCCACGGAGGGGATGCAGCCACCTGCCCCATAGGAAGCGGGACTGCAGCCAGACGGCAGGGTTTGCACACACCGCTGGACAGGCACCCAGCAGCAGCGGCGTCCTCCACTACCGACCTGGGCTGGATTCAAACTGGCAGCTGAGAGGGAAGAGGAAACCATATTATATCGTTATCTCTCACCTTGCTTCCCTTTTGTAACAACCCCATTCCTTTGCAAAACAGAAAAACACACCGGGGCTTTGCAGGGGCTGCCGGAGCCCACACGCTGAGCTGGGGCCAGCCAGGGCTGGAGCTTCCCTCGCTGAGGGCTGTGCACAGACAAGCTGTCATTTCTCCAAACTGGGTCAAATGCAAACGAGAAAAGCTCAGGGAACAGCAAGACTTTGTTTCCCAGCTTGATCCCAGTCTCTGCAGGGTGGGATGCTGTGGCACACAGGTTTTCTCCAGCTCCTGCTGGTGCACTATCCCCAGCCTTGAGACCCTGCACTCACTTTTCCATGGAGCATATCTTATAAATGCCCAGGGGTATGAATCAGAAACCTGTGGGGAAAGAGAGACTAAGCTCCCAAGATGGTTGCCATCGTGCTCTCCCCAGTCCCGTCTCTTTTTGGTTTAAGCTCCTGACGTCTCAATCCCCGGGTCTAACAGAGTGCCTGGCTGTCAGCTCTGCCCACCCTAATCCACTCACAGGCTCTCAGGAGCAACAGAGGCCGTTTCTCTTTTTTTCACATCGAGAAAATTCATGAGCTGGTTTCACATTTGTTTTTCTTTCAAACTTGAGGCTTTGCAGATATTAAAATATAATCCAGGAAGAATTTGCTTTGTGAGGGAAGAGTGTAGGATCACGGAGGGGAGAGGGGTCAGTGGGGGAGGTGGGGGTGGCAAAGAGATTTTCATTTCCCCTCTGTGTCCCATTGGGATCGAAGTTTTTACCTCCCTGCAAACAATAATGGCCAGTATGGGACCAGTTACAGGCTTTGGGAGACTCAAGGCTCCCCCAAGATGGGAATTTTTGTTTGCAGCAGATACTGTAGACATTGCCCATGGTGAGGGCAGAAGAAAAGCTCTTTGCAAGTGGTAAGAACTGGAGAAGATGTCTGGGACCACGGAGAAATGAGTAGAAAGGAGAGAAGAAAACATCTTTCCTAGTACTGAGCTGTTGCTCTGCATTAAAAAAAAAAAAATAAAAAAGCTAATAAATATGATTTGTGTTATAGGTAAACAGAGGAACTGGCCAGGCAGGACAGGAAGGCAGGGCCCCGTCAGAGCCCCACACCGCACAGGGAGATAAACAAGAATCCTAGAAATGTGGAGAGAGGCTTAAGGTGATTGCTCAACGCATGAGGAAATACGGGGCAAAAGCCAGATATCATGGAGAGGAAGCTGGAAAAGGGCAGGCTGATATGAGCAATGAGGTCAGCACTGCAAAAATAGTGCGGGAAGGCTTCCCGGAGGCAGCGAGCTGGCCGAGCACGCATGTCCCTGCTGCTCATCCTGCCTCAGATGCACAGGTGACAAGGGCTTACTAGCCTGCTATTGGGTTAAAATCACTCGGTAACGGTAAGTTCAGTCCATCGAAGGCTCCTAAGCTGCAAATCCCACTTCACAGCTCCTGCAGCTGAGCTTTATTTCCAAGGGAGTACTTCCAGACTGATGCAGCTCCATTGGCAAAGTCCCGTTGAGTTGCCCTAGCTGAGGCTGTCACCCAAAAAGCATGAGGAATGAACGGCTACATCCACTCGAACCAACCATTTTTTCTTGAATGAGTATAAAACTGGCCCCGGCTTGCTGTCAAAGCGAGCACGAGACAGACAAACTGCCCTCCCGGCTTGGGTTTGATCTCCAGCCCCTTTGCGTGGTGAGCTCATCTCTTCTGGACTGCGCGGCACACTGCTGGGAGAGCAGCCAGCTGACCTGTGGCCCCACGAGCACTGGCAGCACGGTTTGTTTGGGTTCCTGATATGCAGGGGTCTTGAGGCTTATTTTGGGTTCATGTCAGTTTGGCAGTTTTGATAGATCCTGCCTTTCTGGTCTAGTCACAAGCAGTTGGATGTTCATAACGATCTTGCTCTAAGACAAACAGCACCAATAAATCTCTCGGTGAAGCCCAGAGAGTCTTGTCTCTCATTGCTCTGTGCTGTCCCCTCAGTCCTCTGAACCCCTGGTGCCCTCACAAGCATGGAAGCCTTAACTGATGTCCTATCAAAAGGAGCAGAATAAATCTCATTATCTTGTGAGACGAGGTTACACTCCCTGTGTGGCCGTCTGGCAACAGATGGGGCAGCTCCTTGGGTTGTCTTCTCTTGGCAGGAAGTCTTCCATCAACTCTTGCAACGCATGAACCTTTATATATCTCCAAAAAGCAGTTTCAGCAGTTGGCCCTGTTGTGGCTTGTTCAGAGGAGCACTTCTCAAAGCAGAGGACTTTCCATCATGGTCCACCCTACCAATCCATCCTCCTCCAAGGAGACTGTACAGTATGCCTCCAGCCTCCTCCCCAGGGTCTCACTAGGGGTTCTCCCATTAGGCTCCTATGCAGTATTGAGTAACTTCTCCAGTTTCTTTGAAATATGACTTTTTTTTTTTTTCTTTTTTTCAGTTACATATAGAATGAGGGATCTCTTTCAGGAAGAGGCCATGCATTACAGTCCCTTGCGCTCAGTCAGATTTGGTTCTCTAGCTCATCATCCCTCTGTTCCTGCTGCTCTGCCTCCTCCCGTGTTCCCAGTGATTTGTTAAAAGATTGCACAAAAGCCTGATAAAAACTGCCTCTAACGTCAATGAGTTTGAGTCAGATCTTGAGTTTGAATTTGTAAAAAAACCCTATTTTCATGCCCCATTGCCCCGGCTGTGCTTCCCAGGCATGAACCTGCTGCTGAGGCGAGTGGCTCAGGGTGCTAGGGGCAAGGGCAGCTGTGCCGACGCAAACACGTGGTTTTAGACAATTTTCCCTTCCACCCTCAGGCAGGGAAGAGGACGGGGATGGATGTTTGAAGAGGACACACAGCTGATAGCGTCTGCATTCGTGTCACTGTTTATTTGCATTTCCAGCGAGCCTTTGATAAAGCCCAGCTCCTGCCTGCGCTGCCCAAACTCCAGGGACCATGGGAACGCTGGGACGACCATCTCCCCATCTGGGAGAGGACACAGGAGAGCCGCTGACCAGCCCACTGGCCCAGCGGCACATTCAGCTGGACACACATCCCCTTCAAGGGACAAAGGGACTCGTTGAGAGAAGAATAAACCATGTGTGGCCTACAGGAAGGAGGGGGCTGAAGAGGACTTGACTTCACCGGCAGCGGGGAGGGAAAATCAGATTGTTTCCAGCTCACGTCCAGGCAGTCCATGGGGAAGAGGCTATTGGATCCATGTGTGGTGTGAAAGGGATGGAAGCTGGCAGGATTTGGGAGGGAGACCCTGTGAAGCCTCTTTGTCCCCAGCAAGGTGATGCCTCTTGCCATGGTGACAGTGGCACAAGAAGGGCCGGAGCATGGCAGACCCCACCACCACCCACTGCCCTCCAACCTCTGCTGGGTCAATGCAGGTGGTGTTCTCAGGGCCCAGAAAGGATCTTATGGGGAGCATCAAAGCACCTCACCTCGTGTGAAACACGGTGCGGGGTAACTGGAGAGACACGGAGAATGGACGGCACATTTCCCCTTCTCCTCGGGCACCCTCCAGCCCTGTCTGCTCGTGAGGCCCCCAGCAGCGAGGAGCTGCTGGGCAGAGGCATCTGCTCACCCTCTCCAAGAACAGGGACCCTTTTCTGCCTGTCACCCTATAGCCATGACCCAGTTTCACTGAGGCATTTCTCAACCCTGGGCTTTTTCCTTTTTGTCTCCTCTCTCGCCATTCCCCTCCCTCCCCTTCAACACTGGCATTTGATATTTACTTTCAGGCTGGGAGGGACAGAGGCAGCTTTTCCTTGCATTGCCCTCACATTGTTCCCCACTGGTATTTGGGAACAAGTGTGACATTCAGGGGAGCTGGAGCGGACAAAGCCTGCCTGGAGGTAATCATACCGCAGGCGGGTGTATCGGGTATCTGTGGACGCAGGGCATCCAAAAGCTTTTGACTGCATCTTTTTTAGGAAGAGCTTTCTCAGCCTCGGTATCTCTCAGATTAGGTTTTGTCCCCAGAGGAGCCTGTTGTGCCTCCATTGTAGCGCAGCTGTGGGAACCCACGGCACGGCTCGGCACCGGAGCTGTAGGACAATGCCGAAAGGCACCGGCGCTCCTGACCTATCCGATGGGCGGCTCTTCCTGCAGTCCAGAGGGACCTATCTCTAACGAGGAGGTTGTGTCGACATCTGCTTCCCGGCGCTTTCTCTTCTGTACTCAGATGTCCACAAAAAAGCAGGTATGGACGGAAGCCCTGTGCCCTTGGCAAACATCCCTGAGCTCATGCACGGAGATGGAGAGGGTGAAACAAACACATATACACGCACAACCGGGGAACAGACAGTGACTGGTGTACCACATACAAATCTGGGTTTGTGCCTTGGATGTACGAGGAGGAGGCAACACAAGGAAACCATCTTGTTGTCCATGGCTCTGTGCTGGGGGAGCAGCAACAACCTCAAAAACTCAGCAGCGAGTGGGAAAATGCAGAGGAAAGCCCAGGGCTGTCTCCATTTCCTCCCACCACCCTTTGGCATGGCCCAGCAGAGCTAGGCCTGGGCACAAAGAACCTCTCGCAAAAAGCGGGAGACGCTTGCCTGTCTCCAACTATCTTTTGCACTTAGGGATTTGCAGGGATGCTAAGTGCTTCCCAGAGACACAAGAAGGGATATTGGTCCTCAGCCTCTGCTGCAGCACAAGCTCATGCTGCCACGTGTCCCATCTGAGGATGTCCAGACCCATCCAGCACAGGCAGAGCCTGGGATAGGATGATATCTAGAGCACTGACAAGTCCAAGGAGACTGCGGTGTCTCTTCTCAAAGAAATCAGCACTCGCCCCTCCCCAATCCCATTAAAACGCCTGATTTAGTACAGATACTAACTACATTTAGTCCACGTAAAGCCACTTGTGGCTCCTCTCTGCTGAGGAGCCGCGTAACCCCAGTGAAGCCTCGCTGATATAAACCAGTCATTGACTGATCCCTTATCTACAACCTTCTCGTGCTGACTGATCGGTTCCTCCTTCTTCTCTCAGCCGAGCCTCTGCTCTGGATTCATACAGACTTTTCATCACTTTTAAAATCCTGGCCCAATAAAACATTAAAGCACTTGAACATGAATGGGACTGTTTACTTGCTTAAACCTAAACATGGGATGTAGTTGGATCAAGACCTTTCTCTTCCTGCCCAGTGCTTCCTCCTCCAGTGTCCTGGCTGCTCTCCTCGGCATTGCCTGTGGTTTCTCTCCACGACGGTGCAATGTCACGCAGCATTTGCAGTTTCCCATTTGTGACACACTGATTTTGCCTAAGGTGACAAATGACCTCCTCCCTTAGCAATAAACCGATTTACTCATCCCAGGCTGCTGGTTAGTCACAGTCTGCCCTTGGAGCCGAGGCTTTCGGTTCTGCTCAGCATCTGCACTACAGCTGTTTGCCATTGACTTTCCCCTGTTGTCTTTAGCACCCAGCCACTCGCTTCCTATTGCGCTTCAGCTCGTTATGTTTCCTTTTATTATTCCCAGTTCTCTAAACCAAGCTGGCTCCTTGCTACTCCTTCTGGGAAGAGCAACCCTCTGCCAGGCTGCAAGGCCGCCCTCGGCAGCTCAGTGTGACTGAGCACGTTGACTTTGGTGGGAAACATTGAGCATTTCTGAGGATGATGGGACAGGCAGGTGGGAGATGCTGCTGGGGTGGCTGCCTTCCAAGGTGGCTGGGTGGGGAGGGGACGTGACCTACCGCCATGTCCCTGGATGGGGAGGGATGTTCTTGGATGGGTAGAAATGTCCATGCAGCAGCTGAGGAGCACGGCAGCGAGGCCGGCACAAGCTGCCAAACTGCCGCGGTGCGCGTGAGCGTGCAGCCCGTCGGACGTGGCTCTGACCGAGGTGTTTGGGAGCAGGTCCAGGCTTATGCGAGTTGGGCTGGCTGCCGAACACATGCATCCTCCATGCAAGGAAAAGATGTCTTAGCGTGGATACAAAGCACATGATGGGCAGGTCCCTGGATGAAGCCACTTCCCTCCAGCACATCTGGAAAATTGCTCCCATCCTCTGGTAAACAGGCTTGCAGAGGAAGATCTGTGTTAGCATTGTCCTCCCTTTGGGACGTGGTGGAGCCAAGGTAGGAACATCCAGCGGGATGGGAGGATATAGGCTCTCCTAGAATAACTTACAGCTGTCCTGGAAGCTTGGAGACCTGGAGGGCTGAGGAGTGTGTTGGCAAAGTCACGGATTTCATCAATTTTCTTTATTCTTGTCAAAGGGCTGGGGGAAGACATGGTTTCCGCAGGACGGCAGGGATGATGGAGGTCCATCTGGAGTCCCTGGTGAGTTCAGCCTTTTCTCCCACCTCCATGGACCCAGAGGAGTGGCAGCACAGGTGGGTCTCCAGGCCAGGCTCAGGAGAAAGCCTGGAGCAGCCAGCACAGCTGATCCTCCTCCTCCTGAGCAGAGGAGGTCACAGGAACCCTCAGTGATGGGGAATCTTTAAAAGTCATTGTATACCATCCTCCATCACTGAGGATGCGTTATTGTTTTAAGAAGGTAGTAAGAAGAGAAAATAAGTGGTGTCATGGTATGAAGTCCTCCAAGGAAGGGAAAGGATCCAAGAGAAGGACCTCAGGTCATCAACCCTGGGGCAGAAATTTGGGAGAGGAAAGGCCTGTTTCAGGGCTCCTGCTCCAGGGAGAAGTTGTGAGAAAGTGCTTGGAGAACAAAGTGAGGGTTTCCTTACATCTCTGGTAACAGTAATTATGTCATAGCTGCAGAGGAGATGGCTCGGAGCTATTTTGTTGGAGACTGCAAACCCAGATATGGGTAAACAGGGAAGCTTAACTCTCTCTTCAAGGAGGTGGTTGTCCAGCATAGATGGACGTGGAGCCCTGTGTTCCCTCCAGGCACTGCAGATGGATGTCACACATGAGAAGAAGCAAACCAGAGGCATGATTCTCAGTATACTGAATGTGACGCTGAGGGCTGTGCTGCAGCCTTGCCCAACAGCCCCAGGCATGGAAACCTACTGCATACTGGAAGGAGACTCCTCTTTGGAAACCAGGAGCCTGCTAAGTTCAGCTCTGGCTACAGCCTTAAACCATCATGTCATAAATCTTTTTTTGTGGCATCCTTGGCAAGGGTGTTCTCCACCAAACACCTTGCTCAGCAACGTGGCCAACGTGGCAGCCGTGTTCTGAGGGTATCTCTCTGCTTATGGAAGGGCAGCCCCAAAGCAAGCCTCAGGGCACACTTAGGTGTTGGAAGCCCAGCATTGTGGCCCTGGGGACATGTCAGAAGATGTGACTTTTCCAACCTCCCAAAGGCCTCTCCCAGCAGGACCTCCCAGCCTTTCCCAGCTGAGCCTCCACGGACAGTATGACGAGGTAGACAGCATCAAACACATGGCTCCGAACATGCTAACCCTCCTTCTAGCAAGGTGAGGTGCCCAGGCAGGCTGACCAAAGCCAGAGCGGTCTCTCCTCCCCAAATGGATGCCCAGGCGCTCAATGGCATGAGAGCCAGGAGGTCCCAGTGCGGCTCTGTGGCTGGGAGAGGAGTGCTGGGTGACAGCCCGTGAGCTGGTGGGGGCCACCACTAAAGAAGGGGGTGAAAGGGTCAGCACTGAGCTCTGAAGGCTTTTTATATTTAAAAAACACCTAAAAGAGCCTGTTCAGACAGAGCGTTTCAGAGCTCTCCCAGGCACCTCTTTCCTGCCCTTCTCCCTCCCCCTCTGTGCCCCGTCTCCTGCGAAATCTCCAAGTGACAAAAGGCTCTTTGGGGCTCAGCATCAGCCGCGGCCCATCGCCCGCCTGCCTGGCCACATGGATGGAGGACAGGACCATCTGCTCCAGGGCAAATGAACCCCGTGGCCAGATGCTCTGCTTTGCTAAGGAGGCTGTAAAAGCCTTGGACCCGGTTCATGGGAACCGCTTCGCTCTCCCCCGCCTCCTCCTCCCACACACATTAACCTCTTTACTGCCACTGATGTCTTTATAGCAACATCTGAAGGAGGAGAGGGAGGTGGGTGAGAAGGCACGGGGGCGGAGGGGCAGGATGCTGCAGAGGTGTGCTGTGAGCTTGCCTGGCATGCTGGTGTGAAGTTTGCCATCCTTCCTCCCTGCTCTGGGAAGACAAGGAATGACAGCCCCTTCCCGGCGGGGAGGCTGCAGGCAGCACGGGAGCGGGTGCAGAGGCACCGCAGGGGTGGGAGGAGGAGGTGGCAGGATTGGCACTTGCTTTGGAAGTGTCCCCGCGGGGGTTTGCTCTCCATCACCACCAATTCCCACGAGCCAATAGAGCCCCATCCCCCAAGGTTTCCATCAGCTGTCCGGATGGTCTCCATCCTTCGGGCAGCAATGAAGGCACACGGTGTTTGCTTGGGGTGCCTTGGCTCTGGTGGAGAGGACAGGAGAGACCATGGCTGCTGTCAGGTCTCTGTGCCTGTGGTCCCCATCGCAGCCCGTCCCTGCACTGGTCACCCCCCAGCTGGTTGCTGGGAGGGGGGACACCAAGGTGGGTGCCATGGTCCGGGCCTGGGGCTGCCCTGCCGGTCACAGCTGACGTCCTGCCTGCACAGCATTGTTAGCAATAACATACTTTTGCAACAGCAGACAAACAGCACGGCTTTAGGGGGCACCGGGACGCAGAAGTCCTGCCTGGTAGTCCCTGTCATGCTGCTAATTGGGAAGAAGCCAGGTAACCTCTCTATTGCCCTTATTCTTGCCAGTGACAGAAAGGGGGTGTCAGCCCCATTTGGCAGGGCGCTCCCACATAGCACCCCAGCTTTTCTCAGGGCTCACAAGCATCTGGACCGTGGGGATGTACCACCTGCGGACTGCTCAGCGCTACAAAGCCCGTGACACAATAGCAGGTGAGCAACTGCTGATCCAGGCTGGATCCAGCCCTCCTGCCTGGACAGGGGGCTTTCAGCCTATCAACAGCCACAGGGCAAGGCAGCTTCTCTGGCAGCGCTGTGTCTGCCTCTCCCCCATGTGGCTTCTGTCCCGTTAAATTCGTGTCCCGTCACCCAGGCCACCAAGGGTTAACACTCTCCCGCTCTGGTGGGCTGTCTGGGGGGGAAGACTGGGAGCTGGGGACATCACAGGTGGGATGCGAGCTTGCTAGGCTTGGTGGCCTGCTGGAAAAGACCTTGACTATTGAACCCTGAAAAATCTCCTCCTTTCTACCAGAGCCTTCCTTGCCCTGGTTCCCACAGGGCTCCTCATCCGTCCCACACCTCCGGGAAGGTCACACGCCGCTGCTGTATCTCGCCTGGCGCGGTGGGAATCCGATTAACAACCAGCCCCCGGCTCTGGGATTGGGCAACGATGGGCAAGAGAAGGGCCCCGCGCCCAGAGAAGAGCTTTCCCACACTCTGTCCCCCCTTGCCGGCGACAGCGGAGGAAATCGTCCATATCTAAATGTGTCCTGATAGCTGCGCTAATCTCGGGGTGGGCTCGCCGGCAGCATTAGCGCGACACATGGCCCGTATTCAGCTCACACAAAGGGCCGTATTCTTCCTCGCCCCGTTCGGGCTTCACATGCTCAAGTGGAAAAACAGAGCGGTGCTGGGGGTGAGGGATGAGGGGAGACGGTTGAGATGGAGCAGCTGACTCCCCCCGGGGACGCGAGGGGATTTCTGAACCCAGGGAGGGCTTGCTCTTCGGCCGATGCATGTACCCACCAGGCAGACAGGACTGCATGATACTGCATTTGCAGCTCTGAAAATTTGGCAGACAGAAGGGAAAAAATGGGGGTTTCTAAGCAGCAGAGGGGTATTTTGGCGGCTGCATAGCAAACTCCATCCCTGGTTCGCAGGGGTGCTGTGCTGGATGGGGTTTCTCCGTTTGCTTGCCACGCCAAAAAAATACCAAGGGGAGAAAAGTTGGCAAGTCGTCAAAAAAAGTAAAAATGGTTCAGCTCAACCTGAAACATCCCTCCAACCAAACCTACAATGTTTTCTTCCCTTTTGGGGGTCTTTTTTGTACCTTTTTAACCCTTCTTCTTCAAGCTCACAGCACTGTTCAAATAGGAAAAGCTGTTTTGAAATAAATAAGCCAAAAAGATGGTTTGTTTTGAAAAAATGTTGAAACAAGATGTTTCAACATCTTCCAAATGATCTCCCTCACTTGTTTTGGCTGAAGCCCTGCATTTGCATTTGACCTGGATTTGCACATTGTTGGTTCCCCACAAAAGGGCACATTTTTTGCTGAACTCATTCCTGTTCACCAAAAAGCAGCTCAGCTCTGGGGCCAAGCTTCTGTAAGCAGAAATTTTCAAAACGATGAACTAAATGGTTGGTCTGGATAAAGGTGAAGATCCTCTTCTCCGCAGAACCTTAAAATGTGCCTCTTTGCCCCACAAAGTTCCCCTTTCCAGTTCCCCCTTTTCTGCACTGTCTCTTCTCTTTTTGTCTCTGTGCTTAGACCAACCTCTCACCTAAACCCCTTTCTTCTGAAAACTTCCTCTTTGATTGGGTCATTTAGTGAATAAATGCTGCTGCCAGGCTTGGATGCAAATTCTTGGAGCCCCAGAGAGCCCAGAAAGCCATAAAGCCCAACTCCAGGATGGGGTAATCTCCTCTTGGGGACCATTCTGGGTCAAAGGAGAAACTCTCCAGCCCTGGATAAGGGGAAATCTCCCTCTGGGAAAGAGATGCCCAACCCTGCCCCCCTTCCCGAGCCTTGGGGATGCCTCCGAGCTGAGTCCGAGGGAGCAGTGGGGCAGGCGTGCAAGCACACGCGGGGATGCCAGGGCTGCGAGCAGCCCTCGCCTAATCACCCTTCAGCTCGCATTAGTAGCAAAGTCCCCACCCTCGCGTGGAGCCCCGTCGTGCAGCTCCCCATCACCTCCCCACCCCACCACCAGTGGGGAGGTTTTCCTTCCCCCTGCCAGGTACCATCTCCTTTGCATCGGGGCCGGGGGTTGCCAATGGGGAAGAAAACCCCCAGGGCAGGAGCTGGGAAAGCAGCGACCTTCCCGATTTCCACTGGGAAGGGTGGGGCGTGAGGGCAGGCAGCCCTTCCATGCCTGGCAGATCCTCCACCATTCTCTTTCTTGGCCCTGTCGAAATCTGCCTGTTTTAACTTGTCTGTATGTCTCACTGGGGAGGTGGACTGGAAAACACAAGGCAGATCCAAGCAGCTTTCTCCATGGGGAAAGCTTTCAGCACATAATTGTCTGGGGCTAGTTTGATGCCTGATGTAAGATGCAGCTGAATAAAACCACGTAGAAGGAGCTTGAATAGTAAAGGGCATCTCGAGAAACAAGCAGCCTTTTCTTCCCTCTCCTGCTGCAGAAGCTGCCCCGGAGCTGCCGTGTGTGCGGGGAGAGGGGCTGGTTCCCATTTAATCTCAGGATGAAGGCTGCCACTATAAGGGAAAGCAAATATATAATTCCTCCTATTCCTGCTCAGTTGTTATGGAGACAGCAGTCTAATTAACCACAACGCTGATGCCCTGCATGCCACAAAGCTGCCCAGGAAAATATTATGGATGTCTCTATACATGTCGGTCCTGCATTTATTTCTCAGTTTTACTCACTTCCAGAACTTGCCAAAAGTACTAGGTGGGTGTGTGGTGCAACCCGTCGGCATCGTCGTACAAGCCATGCTCACGCTTCCCGCAAGGGATGAACCAGGAGGGCAGGAGCTACCAAAACTGGATTCCTCGCTACGAAGTTCAGGTTGGATGGAAAAACCCACAGGGAATTTCTGGAGAGAAAGGAGAGAGATAAATCCTATTTTGTCTTCCCAGGACTTCACTTGAAAATCCCATGGAGATACGGCTCGTGCGGTCCCAGCTACTTCTGTCTTGTGGATTGCAGCTTGGCCGGAGGCCAAGTGCGGGAGGTGGCTGCACCTCTCACCCGTGCAAGGTTAGCTCCCAAGACAGCCTCGGCTGGGCCCTGGGGCAACCTGTGCAAGGAGCTGGGCTTGGAAGGGGTTTTACCTTCCTACCAGAGACCTGCTGGAGGGTTTCCATCACCCCTAGTCTCTAGTTAAGGGCTGAAGCTGCTCTGCTCTGCTCCAAGCCCCTCCAGCCCCTCCCCGGCGGGGAGCACCGGGGCGAATCCATCAGGAAAGCTGCCTGCGTGCCGAGAGGTTTGCAGACCCCTCGCTGCACCCCAGATTTCTCCAACTCATCTCCAGTGGAGCGGCGGCTCCCAGGAGCTGCACCGGGACCGGGGAGAGACCTGCGGCAGGGAGCTGGCACAGGCACAGGAAATCCAGCTGTCAAGAAGACTCCAGCGTGCTTACCCATCCCTGCCTCCCGGCACCTTTTTCTGGTGCGCGTTTGTGTTTCAGACAGCACTGATCCTGCCGGCCAGCCCTTACCTGCCAGCATCTGTCAGACACCGCAGTAAAGAGTAGCCCCAAGGCACGAACAGCCCGCCATAAGGGCCGCACCTATATCCACCTCCGTGATGCAACGTCTTGCTTCGCAGCTGCTCGCCTCGCTGCCAACAGCCCCCGTGGCTCCGCCGGAGACCGGGTCTCCGAAAGAGGATCTTTGGCACATTCCCAGCTCTTTGCTCAGCCCCAGCCTTGAAAGTGAATCTCATCAAAGCCAGTAACAGCCTTCTCCTGCTCTGGGGAGAGAAATCAAGGGCTAAAGGCTTGATTTGGTCAATTGAGAGCAGGAGGGATGAGCAGCTGCTTTCACCATGTGTGACAGAGAGAACTGGAAAACTCATCTCAGCTGGTGTCAGCAGGACGAGAGCCAAGCCTGGACGGCCACCGCAGCTGCAGCCACAGTGACCCCGGTGAAGGTGCGCCGTGGAGGGAGGTCGAGCTGTGCCCTCATCACGTAGGGTGCTGTCACGGGGGGTCACTACAGGGCTCGGAGGCAATGTGATCAACTGTGTTGCCATTTTATGTTGTGTGTGACAAGAGATACCAGTTAATAAAAGGATGGCAACAGGCAGGGTGTCAAATTTTGCCAGCCATGCTCCGGTGAGAGCTGGTGCCAGATAACTGCTGTTATCCCAGCAATAGGGACCATGAGGGCTATGCTGGGATTACCACAGGCTCTTGCCCATGTCCCTGGGAGCAGCGTTAGCACAGAAACCACCACAGAAACCTAAAAATCAGCCAAGGACATGGGAGAGAGAAACCCGGACCTCGCAGGGACAAAGCTGGGGACTGCAGAGGAGGACAAGCCGTCTGGCTTCTCTAAGCTTTTAGATCATCTTGACCTCGTCTGGAGAGACTCACCTCTCCGTCTCATCAGGGGGGTTTATTTTTCCTACTGGAAAATTTAGACCCTCATTCCCGAGCTCCCTGGGGTGCTGAAGGAGTTCACTGTTTTTACAGTTTGCCTTGCTTCCCCTCTCCTTCTGTTTTCCTTTTCCTTTTCTCCGTGACACGAAGCTTAACTAAACCCTAGGGAGGTGAGAGGAGAGGGACAACAAGACTCTAACTCTGTCTCAGGGTTTCTATAAGATCCCTGGAGATACAGGCATGATTTTAAGTGCCTTGCAGGGTGCGGGCAGAGGAAGAGACGGAGGATTGCCCTTTGGGCCAGCCAGAGCTGGCTGAGTAATTTGCATCGCTCTTCTTCACCTTTTCCATGGGACTTTCCGGACTCTTCATCTGGGCTCCGATCTGACTGCACACAGCAGCCAGGATAGCTTGGAAGGATGTGTTTTTCTGGGATGGTTTCACTTGCACTTTCTTAGTGCAGGAGGTTGGTATCAATAGAGTTTCTGCCCTTTCTGCTCTCGGGTAAGATATTAGTGTAGCAGGGGATTTTTATTGCTGAAGGAACCCATAAGATGCTCTCAGTGAACTGCAGCTTGGCAGTCAGGAAGTCCATTCACAGCCTTGCCGGCTGCCTGCCACGCTGCACCTCGCCTGGAAGCTGACACTCATTTGGCCCATGTGATGGGAATTTGCCCGAGGATCTCCAGAACACAGGACAGTTTTAAGAAGCTGGTTAGCAGGGGGCTGTCATCACTGCTCCGATCGCTGCAGGACATGGACCATGCGGAGCAGCGGGCATCTGCTCAGGCCAGGTTCGGTGCAGGCATCTGCTCAGGCTGGGCTCGGTGTGTAGCGAGGCGGCTGTTCTCGGGACAGGTATTGCACCACCAAAACACACCCAGTGCCTCCTCCGTGGCTTTTCCGCCAGCGTGGGGACAAGGGGGACAGCACTCTTGGGAACGGCCCTGGCTTGAGGGCCATAAATCACAGCCAGTGGGAACAACAAAGGCACCTCGTTGGATGGGATGGGAGGCAAGAGGCATCACTCGGGGCCGCCTGAATTTATGGCACCCTCTGGCTCCTTTAGCAATGGATGCTTTCCACATAGGACTCAAAGCAACAGCCTTAGAAGGGGAGATAAAAGGCTGAGAGAAAAGAAAGGATCATCTTTTTTCTCCTCTTTATTTTTTTTGTAAATCAACAGAGGGAGAGGAGGCACCATGGCAACGCCAAGCCCCTCAGGCGGGATGCTCGGAGGTGGAGGCCCATGCTAACCGGCCTTCCCCGGTCACACAGCCCTTGGCAAGCCCCGCTGTGAGGCCACCCCTGCCTCCGCTGCCCCATGCCTCATGCACCCATCGCCGGTGCTGGCGGGAGAACCCGTTCCCAAGGGTGGGATCGGCCTCGGCTCCTGGGTGCAGAGGAGGAGATGTCGGGGAGGGAAGGGAGGAGGAGGGTGACCCTGTTAACAAACCTCGGCTAAACAGGCTGCCTGGGGCTGCTGCAGGCAGAGCCGATGCCCTCATTGATATTGAAATCAGGTGCAATCCATCACGGGGAACAGGCTCCTTTCATGGGAAGCTGAAAAGAGCCACTCTCAAAGGGAGGGGGAAAAACTTGTCCAGAGGAAGGGCGAACCAAAAGCGTGGCAGGTGTGGTATGGAGAGGGATGCTGTCCGCGCCAGACGGTGATTCATTGCTGCGGCTCCGTGCCATTGCCAGGGCGGGCACAGAGTGCAGGCAACAAAGTGTCCCCTGGATAGCGGGAGGACCGCGGGCCTGGGGACGCGCTGGGTTTTGTCAGGGTCCGGCACCACAAAGGGGCAACGGCTTCGGTTTGCATCCCAGCGTGGGCAAGTCTCTGCTGGAGGAGTCGGCATGACCAAGGCGGGCGGTTTGTGGGTGTCGGGAGAGGGGGTGGCATCGAGCGCAGCCATGGGACACGTGTGTCCTGGGCCACCCCGACTCCATCCGCCTGAGAGTGAGCTCCCGCCCCAGTGAGCGAAAATGTGACTTTGCACTTTCACCCGTGGGTGCCGCAGGTCCCTGCAGGAGAGCACAAAGCTGCCGTGCGCAGGGCGAGTTATGATGAACCTTTTTTGCTCCTCATTTCGATCAGCATCCCTGCTGCTCCGGGGTGCTGCCAGGGGGCCTGGGGCTGCCACCTGCACCGCGGGGCAACACCGAGGCCCCTGGGAGCTCCCCAGGTGGGGATGCAGACCCGACCGCAAAGGCCCTTGAACTTGGGTTGCTCTCAGATCTAGCTCGACATTAAAAAAAAAAATAACAACCCAAAGTGAAACTAAGTTTGGTTTCCTGTGTCTCAAACCAACTTTCCACTGAGCTTGAGGGGTCACTGCTGTCTTCAGCACAGCCTGATGTGATGGGGACCACCTCCTGTGGAGTGGGGCAGGAGAGCTGGATTGATGGGAGGAGAGGACACCGGGGATGGTGACCAGCCTCATGAGCTCCCCAAAACTGCCTCCCTACTGCAGACAGCCTGTGGGCTTGAGGCACGGTCACTCTCGCCCCATGGGGTCTTGTCTTTTACTGTATGTACCGAGGGTCAGCCCAGAGTCATCCCACTGCAGCCAATGCTGTTCAAGCAGAACGATGCCAAATCTGTCCCAGCATCTCAGTGCTCAGCCTCCGGCCTCGGCTCCCCGCACCTGGACACAATCACGGAGCCAGCCGGAGAATGGGAAAAAGCCCTCGGATCCAGTTCACCAGCAGCTGCTGTTTATTTACCCGAGATCCTTCCTACCGAGGAGAGATGGCGCAGGGGACAAAGCGCTTCCAGCCCCTTGGGGCTGCTGCTCTGGGGATGATGTGGGGTGTGGGGGACACCCTGGCGGGGGGGTGACATCCTCGACAGAGCTGCAAAAGGACCGTGGCAGTTTCGGCCTTTCCCAGCGCAGCGCCGGGGGCCCGGGGGAAGCCCACATCTGTGTGTGGGGAGCTGGGCCAGCGCCGGTGTCCTGCGGGGGCGGGCGGCGGAGGAAGCCAGCCGCAGGGCTACAGACCCACGCTACCCCGCGGAGGCGGGGGGCGTTTTCCAAAATTGCATTCTTTTCTGCTTTTCCTTCCTTCTTTCTTTTTTTTTCTTTTTTTGTTTTAACCCCCAAAAAGAAAACCATACAAGCTCTGGAGTTAATTAAGCAAAGGACAGAAAGGCTGGGATGTGCTGGGGTGCAGCTACAAAAGCGATTTCTCTCCGACAGGAAAAGGGTTTTGCTTCTTGAAGGCTTCCCCTTGCACGGTGCCACGCCTTGCATCAGCTGTGGGTCAAGCCCTCGGGCTGGCAGGGCTGCCCCACACGCCACACAGCATCCCCCGTACTCCCTCTGACCGTCATCCCCGAGGGTGCGAGTGGGGCCGTGCTGGCCTCTCACGCTGCCATAGGGTTTGTCGGTGAAGCAGAGTGAGTTATAGCAGACACCAAGACCCTGCCAGCTCTTTGCCAAGTGGACTTGGGCATGTCATGTCCCTGCTTTGTGCCTTAGTTTTCTCTCTGCCTTCTGCCTGCTGCATATAAGCTCTAAGATCTTTGGCAGAGCAGCTGTGTACAGCGCCGTGCACCATAGTGTGCTAGTGAGACTTGCAATACTCCCACTTAAACCTGTAGCAGTGAACTGAAAGGCACACGAGAAAGGCACTCACTGTTCACTTGGTGAGTGAATGGTCTGTCTCTTCTAGCCCTGGGATTAGGGCATTTATCCCAGGATATGGGCTCTGCCACACCAGAGCAGGCAGGCATCCCTCAGGGGAAGGAGAAGCGTCCCAGGCTGCATCTGTGAGACTGTGCTCAGCTGAGCGTTGGGAAGGGGAGCGAAGGAGAAAATTAAATTTACACTCTGAGCCCAGAGATTAGTTTTCCTTATTGTTGCAGGAATAATTAAAAAATGTTGGCCACATTGTTCATCCTTACCTTTTCATATCCCACTTGCTGCATTTGATTCCCCAACCTCCTCCTGGTAATTACACGTCACAGTATGCTTTTACGGTCCTGCATATTCCCCATGACCGTGGGATCTTTCTCCTTGTCACCTTCCCTTTTCACTCTGCCGTCTGCCAGTAGCACTTTGCCCGCCTGCCTGCCTGAGCCAGGGTCCCTCATCCCCCCGCGCTGGGCTGGGTGGCCAAGACGGGTCCCCAGGGACCAACGCAGAGCAGTGACGGTTGCCCAGGTTGCTCTAAATGACTGAGTGCAGGTACGGAGGGGACAGAGCTGCCTCGATGCGATGCTCTCCTGGGCTGGGCGAGGAGCAGAGCTATTATCCCGGATGGGTTCTTGCTGCTTTATTCCTTCCCATGTTGCTGGAGCTGGGTTTGCCTGGGCTCTGCCTTGGCAGCCCTGCATTGTGCTATGTGGACACCAGCAGAAAAATGCGGAGAGAGCTGCTGTCTGGGGAAAGCACGCTCCTGGCCCCGGGGACTGACAGCGGGATCCAGGCGGGAAAGCACAAGCATCGCCGGGATGAAGGCTGCCAGGCGAGCAGGGCCGGCGGGGACCAGCCCTTTCGGCCGTGTTAGACAAATAAACACAGGGCCCCGGGCTGGCGGGGGCTCGCAGGCAGCGACCGGCGGCGGTTTAACAGGTCACCCGGCCCCCGCAGCTGCCATCTGCTGCTGCAACCTGCGGGACCCCCAGGGCTGGCGGGAGGCTGCGTGTGGGGGTCCCCAAGGGGATGGGGATGGCAGGACAGGGATGAGGAAGAGGAGGAGGAGGGAAAGCTGCTTCTGGCAGCTTTGGGAGTAGGGCTGGCCTGAGGCCGTGAGCTGGAGAAGGCATATTCTGGCAGAATAATAATGAAAATAAACCTCACTAGACTTATTTTTAGCCCCACTGATGATGCTGGGGCTATTTAGAGGCTGGCTGGCACTGTGGGCTAGGGCTCTTTGACGAGG